>QANW01004475.1:106894-120997 GCA_003254865.1 Dryas drummondii | reverse complement strand
CTAAACCTTATACCATAAATTTTAAATCCTATACCTTATTACCTTATATGGCATATACCCTATATACACTTATATAGTATATAACTATATATTATACCCTAGAACTATAAACAATTAAAAATTTTAGTATATAGAGTATAAACTATAAATAATATACTAATTTTTTTTATATAGAATATAAAGAATATACTAATTTTATTATATAGTGTAATGGGTATAACTAAAATTATATACTAAAACATTATTAATTTATTATTATATTATATATCTATAAAATAGGTCATAGGGTTATATAAAATATATTTTAGGGTTTAAACCCTAAAATATAGCTAGGTTAATATTAATTTCAATATTTTATTAGGGTTTAAGGTTTAGGGTCTAAAGTGTATAAAAATGTGTACAAAAAGTGTATAAAAAGTATATAAAAATGGTATAAATATATATAAAAATATATATATAATGGTGTATATGACAATATGTGTATAAAAATATAAAAAAAAATATTTTTTGCAAGTATGCGATGCGGTTCGGTTCGGTGCGGTTAAATAAGGTGTAGAACCGGAACCGAAACCGGAGAGAAGCGGTGCGGTTCGGTTTTTTTGGCGGTGTTGACTTTTTTTTGTCAACGCGATTTTTTGCGGTGCGGTTCGGCCGGTTTTGGTGGTCCACGGTTAATATGCCCACCCCTACGTATTGGTATAAGTAAATGTGTCAAATTCACACATTGGTACAACTAAAATGTACCGACCCGCTTGAAATATACCAGTTCCACAATTGGTACACATGAAATGTATCAAACGACATATCCAAACTTAGGTTGATTGCTTGAACATCTATATGTATATATCTTATCAGCCCCCTTCTGTTGAGGTATATCTCATCTTAAACATAATGAGGTATGGGTTGTGGAATTCATTCCGCATTACAAGAATCACCCTTGCAAAAAATTAGACAAATAAGAAATCGTTTAACCATTTAATTAAAGAGCCATTATTTCACGTGTTTATGAAATTACTATGTTCGTCTATTTATTCAATCACAATTAGATGTTTTACTAGTTTTCTATTTACCTAATTTTTTTCAAAGATGATCCTTGTATAAAGACTTAGAAATTAGACGGTTTCCATCATTGAATTACAATGTGGAGTGGGTCCCACAAACTATACTTCATTATGTTTAAAATGAAGTATACCTCAACGAGAGGCCTCTTTATATTATAGGTTAGATGTACCAATCTCATAATTTGTGAGATTTTTAAAATTCAAATCTCATAAATTTTAGAAAGTTAATCCCTTAAATTGTGAGATTTGAATGTCATGAATTATCTGTTTTTATTAAATAATAAATATAATAAGCAATTTTGGAATACGAAAATCCTGCATGACAGAAAATGACTTGATTTAAAATCTTAAAATCACTGTCCTTCTTAATCTAATGACCTGTTTGACACTGCTTCTTAGAAGCGCTTATAATCAGTATCGCTTTTGTTAGAAGCGTTTTTGCTCATAAGCACATACAGACGTTTATAAAAATTCTAAGTGTTTCATGCAAAAGCACTTGAAAGTGCTTCTTGAGAAAGCACCTATGTCAGGTGCTTCTAAAAATATCACTTAAAAGTATTGACCAAAATGCAATTACATTTTAATCAATGCAATTTTTCAAAATTTCATTTTAGTCACTATTGACCAAAATGAAAAAAATATGAATTACAATAAATTAATAAACATACATTACTATTTATATTTAGATTTGTATTAGGTTTGTATTTGACTGTTACGCAGCAAAACAGTTTAGGGTTAGAGCCCAAAACCCAAAACCTAAACCCTAAGCCATAAGTTGCACACAATCTCATTTATATGCCCTAAACTAAATTAAGGGCAACATTATAATTTTATGCCCATAAGTAATGAAAAAAAGAGATGGGCGAATTGGTATTTTTCAATGCACCAAAATACATGACATCATCAAGTGGATTGGGTTTAGTGACTAAAATGGGCTGGCCATTGACTAAAATGTAATTTCTCAAAATATACCATTGACTAATACAGGATAGGAAATTTTGTATTAACCTATTTGTAATATTGAAACTTTTTATTGACTTTTTTGTAATTTGCTATTTTCTAAATTAAAAAAACACACTTATCATGTCAATTGACAACAACACCCTTATGAGTTAATAGAAAAATGGACAAAGGTGGTGGATTGGTCTTGGGAGAAAATCTGGGTGGTAAATGGACAAATTTTTTTTTATGGGCGGTGATTGCACACGTCCCAAAATACAAGTGGTATTTGTGCAAATTTCCCTTTCAATAATGTTATATCATGCGTTGTTATTATTTGTAACGTACTTTGAAATAATTATACTTACATACACTCGTGTTATTATCATTATTGATACATACCCCCAGGCAGGGCTACCAAAGGCCTAACCCCGACCATACTTCATCATTTGGCTTCTAAACCCATCAGAACTCATACAATCGACCAATTACCTAGGCCCCACCCGAAGCCCGCCAAGCCTATTAGGCCTGAAGCTCGATCTGGCCAAAAATTTGGGCTGGCCGGTTGGCTCGAAAGTCCCTTGGGCTGGGCTTGGGCCATCTCCTTGAAGCGCACGGCCTGCCCGAAGCTCGGCCCGATTAGGCCCTAATAGGGTATACCTCAACATAAATAAGTTGAGATATATATATATATCATAAAAAAATATAAGATTTTGGCTATATTTTGATTTGAACATAAGACCTCACAGAAGTAGCTTCAACTCTCAACCAACTAAGCTGACTAGTTTATTTGTCTAGTTTGTAAATCATAACATATTTAATAGGTTTTTCATTTGTTTACTCCAATAAATTAGGTTTTATATAATTTATATAATGTATTAATAATTTAATATATAAGGAATCTCAAGTTTTGTGTTAAATATTTAAATGGATTATTTGAGGTTTGGATTGCTTTAAAAGTATTATTTGGGGTTTGGTGAATGTTTGGGGTTTAGAGTTTTTCTTACATATGTTTTATAAACATACAATGCAATTGTGTTTCCAACAATCTAAACTGTTCATTTTTTAGTTCTTCACTCAAAGATTATCCCTGCAAAAAATTAACTCAATCGGAGATGTAGAAGTTAGGTAACGGTGGTCCAACTTATGAACGATCATGGTTTTTCTAATGGTAATCGAAGGGGTAGATGAATTCCGATTTGACCGATTTTTTGTAAGGATAATCTTTAACTATGAATATAGAAAATGAACAGCTCCGATTGTTGAAATCACGTTGTGATTTTCACAATTATGGAAACGACAAGGTTTCGACGGGAAAGTTATTAGAATTATACTCTTCAAGTGTATTTATATGTAGAAGCTCACATCTCAATCGTGTTTTCAATGATCCGAATCATTCATGTTTTAGTTCTCCACTCAAAGATAATCTATGCAAAAAATTAACTCAATCGGAGACGTGAAAATGAGGTAATGATAGTCGAATTAATAAATGATCGTGGTTTAATAACTTTAATTATAGTTGTATTATAAAAGTTGTATATACACATATACATTTATGTTTTATTATAGTTGTAATGTTGTATATAATTTTAAAAGTATATTATTTATGGTATTACACTATTACTAACATAATAGTATTATATAATAACTTAATAAACATATTAATAATTTATTGGAGTAAATAAACGAAAAGGTATTAAATATGTTACGATTCACAAACTAGACAAATAAACTAGTCAGCTCAGTTGGTTGAGAGTTGAAACTTGTTATGTGAGGTCTCTTATTCAAATCACAACATAGCCAAAATCCTATATTTTTTATATTGAAAATATATATGTATGTAAATAGGCTTTGGGCCCATTCAGGCCTAGCCCTCCAAGCCTGCAAGCCCCGAGCTCGACGGGCGGGCCTTAGGCTTGTGCATTAAGGCCCAGGCCGGCCCGACCCAAAAGTCTTATTGGGCTCTTCTAATTCAAGCCCAAGCCCAGCCCAAACCCGAAAGATTTGGGTCAGACTGGCCCAGCCCAGCCCATTGCCAACCCTTACAATTACCTATGGTTGGGGAACTTAAGAACATGGCTCGCATAAACCACACCACAAGCATTAATCTTAGACAAATGTCTAGTCTCTTTGCAAGCAAGACAGAAGCAGCTGCCACCTGGCAGAAACTGTGAGGACACAGGTCATTCTTTCTCTCCTCCAATTGTAACCCTATAAGAGCATGTCCAATGGTAATCGCTAAATGCTATATTTAGCATGATTTTTTAGTTAGCTATAGCATTTTAAGCATGTGCATTGGTTAGCTATAAACAATAGGTAAAGCTAAAATTTAGCTAAAAGTCACAAAAATCCTCTACATTGGTTAGCATTTAGTTAAGCTAAAATTGAAATAACTAAATTTTTAGCTAAGTTTAGCTAAAAAATTAGCTATTGCAAGTTCGAAAGTCAAGAAAAAGTTGGAACCTAGGTTCACAGGTGTGTCAGTAAGAAAGAGAAACTGAGGACGTGGCAAACGCTAATTGGAGGATGTCCTGGGGCTGGGTCCCATGCTCAGCTTTGTTATTGCGGCTGAATGGCTGCTCTCCACCTGGCGCAAGTCACGGGTTCACACTGCTTTTCATGTGTTTTTTTAATTGTTGCAGAAAATAGAAGAAGGACACGTCACCTACAACAAATTTGTGACCGTTGCACAATGAAGAAGTCGGGCCCATTTTTTTTTATAAATGTATCAGCCAATCGGTGGTTGACATTTGGTGGCATTTGAACATAAACAATAGATGCAACTAGGGATGGCAACGGGGCGGGGCGGGGCCGGGGGTGCCACCCCCATCCCCCGCCCCCGAAATTTTTTGAATCCCTGAATCCGCCCCAAATCCCCGACTATGTAAACGGGGATTCCCCGTCCCCGACCTCGTCGGGGAGTGGCTTCCCCGAATCCCCCACCTATGTAAAGAGAGATCGTAGAGAGAGGATGGCGAGTGGCAAACGGTGATGGCGACCAGAGAAGGAGATCGCAGAGAGAGGACGGCAAATGGCGACGGTGAGAGGGCGAGACAGAGAGGCGACTTGCGAGACTCGGGGTTGCGAGACAGAGGGGCGAGATGGTGGCGAGAGAGCGGCGAAACAGAGATGGTGGCAAGAGAGCGGCGAGACAGAGATGGTGGCGAGAGGGCGAGACAGAGAGGGCGAGACAGAGGGACGACTGGCGAAATCTCCAAGAGCGGCTCGATGGTGGAGATTAGCGAGATGGTGGCGACTGGAGACTTGGCGAAAGGGCGGCGCGACTGCGTGAGAGACTCAGTGACTGAGAGAGATAGAGTTAGAGACTGAGAGTGAGAGTCTGAGAGATTAGATATTTAAATCACAGTGTTTTTTTTTTTTTTTTTTTTGTTTAGGGTTTGGTGTATTGGGGTTTTAAAACATATATATAAATATATAATTTAACAAACATACATTTATATATGTTAATACATTTAACAAAAATACATATTAATACCCTAAACATATATATTTGTTAATTTACTTAAAAAATAATTTAACAAATATAAGTTTTTTCATTTATATAAAGCTTAGGGGTTAGGTTATTAATTTTATGATCTAAATTATGTATAAATATATAAATTGGAAGAATAAGGTTAGGGTTTAGGGTTTAGGTTATTAATTTTATTATCTAAATTGTGTATAAATATAGGGTTAGGATTAATAAGTTTTGGGTTTAGGGTTTATGGGGTTTAGGCTTTTAGGGTATATGGTATAGGGTTTAGGGTTTTATTATCTAGATTAGAATAATAAGTTTAGGGTTTAGGCTGTATGGGGTTTAGGCTTTTAGGGTATAGTGTTTAGAATATATGGTATAGGGTATAGGTTTAGGGTTTTATTATCTAGATTGGAATAATAAGTTTAGATTTTAGGCTTTATGGAGTTTAGGCTTTTAGGGTATAGGGTTTAGGATATAGGGTATAGGGTATAAGGTATAGGATTTAGGGTATAGAGTATAGGGTTTAGGGTATATGGTATATGGTAGGGTATATGGTATAGGGTATATAGGGTTTAGGGTTTTATTATCTAAATTGTGTATAAATATATAAATTGGAAGAGTAAACTCATAAAAACTTGTTGGTCTGATGGTAAGGAGTTGTGGGAGAAAACTTGAGGTGCCAAGTTCAATCCCCCTACATGACACTTTTAACATTAAAATTTTAATAATATATATTTGGTGTAAACGGGGCGGGTTCGGGGTCGGGGGAGCCAAAACCATACCCGCCCCGCCCCCGACTCGGGTCCCCGCCTAAATCTCCGAATCCGAACCCGGCCCCATTTATCTACCCCATTAGGGTTTTAATCGGATCGAGTCCCCGCGGGGATTTTTGCCATCCCTAGATGCAACAGTCCAAATTGTGGACTGTTGCTTCAATTTTTTTTATAAAAAAAAAAAACTGGTTCTTTTTTTTTTTACACAATTTCACTCACCTCTCACCCCTATATATAGGTTATTTCATCATTCACAATTTTCACAACATTTTCCAAATTATTGTGAGATGTTTAGAAATTTATATTTTTTACAATTTATTTTTTGGGCAAATTACGCACATATACCTCAAGTATACACCAAATTTCAACTGAGTACCAAAAAAAAAAAAAAGTTGCTCAGAGGTACCTCAACTACAATTTTGTGACACTCAGGTACCTTCGTCAACTTTTTCATCTAGGAGCTCGTTAAGTGTCGATGTGTCACACTGACGTGGCTTTAAAAAATAGCCACGTGGACAAAAAAATAAAAAATAATGAAAAAATTATAAAAAATTTAGAAAACCAATAATTCAATTAAAAAAATCAACACAAAATCAATACAAATCATCAAAAAATCATCAACCACAACTTTTCCACAACAATTCAACACAAAATTCATCATACTTCTCCAAAATTAGAACCCACCCAAGCCAAAGCCCATCCCCCTTACGCCCCCCAGCCAAGCCCCCAAGCCCCAGATCTTTTTTTAAATCAAAGCTGTTCATTCCAACCAACGGCTGAAATTAGCTTTTGAATTCGATGTTCATAAACATAAACTCTTACCGAGATCTTTTTTTAAATCAAAGCCGTTCATTCCAACCAACGGCTGAGATTAGCTTTTAAACAATTACACTCCATGCAACTCATCGTTTTCCTTTCCTTCGGATTTGAGAGAGAGAATAGGCTTTTTCTTCTTCATCTTCCGATACCATTCGCATGAATGATAGATGTTTTTTATTTTGCTTTTGATAACTCTGCTACCAGGCGATTTGATATATAGGTTCTCTGGATTTTCCATTTCTGTTTTTTGTGTTCACTTTTCTTGCAATCAATTTGGATCCATTTTCAGATCTAGCTGTGAGCAGTTTATTGATCCTGTGTAAAAGTTTCAAGACTGGCCTCTTATGGATAACTAAAAGTTGAACAGGAACTATTTGTATGATGCCTATCGACCACATTTTATAGACATTAACTATATATACATGTATTGATATATATAATAAATCAGATTTTGGCATGTTAAA
This sequence comes from Dryas drummondii, assembly GCA_003254865.1. Taxonomy (NCBI): domain Eukaryota; kingdom Viridiplantae; phylum Streptophyta; class Magnoliopsida; order Rosales; family Rosaceae; genus Dryas; species Dryas drummondii. The sequence continues at coordinate 113,463 of QANW01004475.1, read as the reverse complement.
AAATTTGCAATCCAATATTTTTATAGAATAATTTCCCTACAAACATTTTGGTGGAGACTTGCATGTAATGTGCTACAACACCTGACAGTAACATGTTTAAACATCTTGCTAATATAATCTGGTTTTATGATTTGTCGTGGCTCAACAAATTACTACCACAGATTCAAGGAAAAATAAAGAAAGGTTTAAAAAGAAAATGAGAAACATCTACAAACCACCACAGATTTGAGTATCCTATTGCAACCTTTGGCAGCCAGTGGACCAGTAAAAGACATTTTCAAGCTGGCAGCTCGAGCCTTACATTGTTCTTCCAACTGCAAAACATTAAAAATGAAGTCACCATTTCATACAATTATCAACAAATGTTAGTTGTATGAAGAAAATGAAAAAGATGAAGCATCTACCTCTGGAAGTAATAGTAGAAGAAATCAGCATATAGTAAAGTCTGGATAGTCCCTGCTATCCAAGCTGCAGGAACAGAACAATGACATGATTGAGAGAAGTTCACATTCAGCCCAGACAAAATAAATAAAAACCAAAGATGCTACTTAGTTATGATGTATATGCTATTTAGTTAAGATGTTCACATTCAGCACTGCAGTTTTATTGTGCAACCAGGAGGATAGTCTCCACCCTATGGTGACTTTGATTTCTGCTTGTCAGGAGAGATTGGACCATTGCCCTTTCTCATGTTTATAGGGAAAGAAACAGAGCTGCATATTGGCTAACTTGGGTCACTCTCTGGATGTGGGCTTCACTATTTTTGAAAGGCCTCTTACTTTTTGTGGGTGTTTACTTTTTGAGGATTGTATTGGTCTGGCTCATGTTCGGTTAGTAAATAGTTAGTTGTTTTCTTTTTAGGCCTGCTCACCTAAAAAAGAAGATGCATACGACATAAAGCATGATAATGCATGTGTTGATGCACCTAATGCATCAATGCAGAGCATTCACACACAGACATGCCCAAACTGAATCATGCACATGAATGCATGCATTCACAAATATGTGTGTGTGAGAGAGAGAGAGAGAGAGAGAGAGAGAGAGAGAGAGAGAGAGAGAGTCGTACTTATCCAATGGACATAGTGTTCCTCAGTAAAGTAGCGGTAAATCCAGTTCAAGATGTACAATGCTCGATATGCACTGCAATAAGACAAGTAAATTAAGATATTAAAACTAGTTTCTGCCACAATTTTTGACCAACATATAGGCTTAGACAAGCATGAAAATCAATTCATATAATTAAGGGAAGATAAGAAATGCTTATCATAATCACAACATGCTCTAAAGTTTAAGAAACCATCCTAGAACCAAGAAGCATTTACATGAAATATGGCCTAATATGAAAAGAAAAAAAAAAACAAGTAACTCAAATATGTGCGCGTGCACTCGCGCCTGTGTGCTTCCATAGTTCCATCTACAATTGGATGAGTATCTATAAAGAGGGAGACCAACATACATATGCATAAGAGGCGGTGCCAAGTTAGAAACGTAGTGGGTTGGAGTATTAGAAATCTAGGACTGTTAGGTCCCAACATAATCATAATCAGAACATGCTCTAAAGCTTAAGAAACCATCCTACAACCCAGAAGCATTTACATGAAATATGGACTAATATGAAAAGAAAAAGACACAAGTAGGTCAAATATGTGTGTGTGCACTCGCACCTGTGTGCTTCCATAGTTCCATCTCCTATTGGATGAGTATCTATAAAGAGGGAGACCAACATACATATGCATAAGAGGCGGTGCCAAGTTAGAAACGTAGTGGGTTGGAGTACTAGAAATCTAGGATTGCTAGGTCCCATTTGCATATACATGCTGAAAACAAAATCTCCTTTGAATACACTCTTATGGTGAACCTATTTGAAGCTCCTTAGGCGACTCCCAAGTATTTTAATTTTAGTTTTGCTTGAAAGCACGCCACGTCCCTTCCTCCAACCAATAAATAAACAATCTAAACTTGAAATGATTTTCCGACTCTTTCAAGTACCCATAAAAACTCATCTTTAATCAATCCATAAAAAGTTTTTCTAAACTCAATACCCAATTGAATGGTGAAGACCTTAATTCTCAACCTGAAGAAAGCTATAATTATTTTGCTCTAAAATGAGATCATACCCTACATTGTTCAGGTGATTGACATTGCAGATATTCCAGCAGGATAGCAGAATTGTACAGACAACAGAGGCACTATTCTGCATCAGTAAACTCGCACTATGCCTTGAAAGAGTGACCAAGTTAGCCTGTCTACCTGGCTACATTCCCTTTTTTCCATTCTTCCATACCCATCAAGAATTAAAACTTCAATACTGATCTTTCAAAGCATTCGAATGAACAGATACGATCCACACGAGCATCCCTAGTATGAATTTTGACTCCTAAGATAACAAGCAAAACCCTGTAAATTAGTCCCAACCGTCTTTTAGATTTAACACGACACACAATTCACTTTAAGATTACCATGGCAAATGATGATCATTCAGGATAATCATATACTTATAAATCTAGAAAGATTCAGTTTCTAGTTATTCAACTGCTTGCTGTTCATCAGCCCTCTTTCCAGCCTTGGTGGTTGAGCCTTCTGGATTAACTTCCAGGTCAAAAGTTCAAAGGGCTGGTACTGAGGAGAGGGGGAAGGGCTGCTCAACTAATGAGAAACCAGAGATCTGTTGTACAGATTTGGCTTAAAATGCCAAAAATGAGGAAAGAAAAAGAAAAAAAAAACAGCAGGAAATAGCACTAGAACTTTGTTTAAACTCCTTTCAAGCTCGGCTTACTGCTATATTTTCCAAACTCCTTTAAAATGCACCTTGTTTGCTGAGAATTTTGTTAATGGCTTAATTCTTTCCCCACTGTTGACATCATATTTCATTTCATACAAGATAGAATAAGTTATTAGAGGCAAAGTAATTAGATCACACATCAGGATCACTGACAATTTCATAATTTACTCTTCCTCTTATTCAGTTTTGTGTGCTATGATATCATTGTTTCATCTCAAACAGTAACGCTCATATAGAGCATAAATGTGATACTGCAAGAACATGATAAGCATGAGAACACAGCAAACAGTTGTGATAGAAGAGAAAGGGATGATGTATCTAATTGCATATTTATAGTGTCTAAACATAGGGCCAAAGCTTATGAGCAGAAAAAGAATAAGTAATTAACAGTTGATTATCTGAAGTACAACATGCAATTCATTGCTAACTGAATCTTGGTAATTCTAGAAATTCAGATAACAGGAAACAAAAAATAGTATATTACCCAAGGAGTAAAACATATTGCCCTGTTAAGTTGTCAATATTTCTTGTCCTTTGCAACAGCACCAGCTGAGGAAGTATGGCAACTGCTTCCAAATATATGGAAAATGTCCACATCACCTGCTCAATCAATTTAGTAAAATCACACGAATGTGGTTGAATGTGAAAAGCACAGTATATGCCCTGTCAAATTCTCGATGCATGTTTTTACTATAAACATCAATGTGGTCACATAGTTCTAATAAGACATGAACATCAAAATTGCCGAACAAAGAAGATACATGGAGATATCATCAGATTATCCAATAATAAAAATGGCATTAAATAAAAAGATACCTCCTTAAAAGTGAATTTCTCATTTATAACAAGGGCCAAAAGCAGACAAGGGAGTAGGAGAAAAATATGACGAAATGTGTCTTGGTCCTTATCATATGATCTACGAACAATCCTGTGGCGCCGTATGTACCAAACAATTGAGAAAGAGCTACCCAAAAATATCAACTTCATTATGGTATTATAAAGTGAGATGAAGTTAATAAAAATATCCAAATAGCGGGTTGCAAAGACTATAGCATAGAGTTCTTGAGTCTTCAAGGAAACACCTGCATAAAACATGGGAAGTCAAGATTTATTAGTTGGAAAGAGAAAACATTGGAGTTCCCAACCGGTGTCACATATAATAAAACCCAACAGAGTAAAAAGTGGATGGTAGTGAAAGTGGACAGGATATAATACATTAAATACCAAAAACAAAATCTTACAGTTGTGCATACAGATATATTATGTTTTGAATTAAAATAACAAAAAAATAAAGACCCATTGATATACTTTATAAATTTACTTCAAACTATCACCACCAGTTGCAGTAATTCTTGCAAAAATCTGATTTCCAAAGTCAACAACAAAACATTAATCTTTTTTTGTTTTTTGTTGGCAATGTCAAAGGTGGCAAGCTCTTAAAAATTAGTAATATAAACAAGATACAGATGATAAAACTACGAAAAGTTAGATGTAAATATGCATGAACAAGAAATGCAAAACAAAGTAAACTTCTAAAGGACTAGGGTACCAGTATAAAATTTGACTTCTAAACATTGGTCAACAGTTGAACAACTGATGAAAACTCAGGGTCCTCACATAACAAGGAAGAGAGTCAAACTTCCGAATGTGAAAAACTGAAATTGCATTACCACTAAAATTGGGTAGATATAGAATGCTCCCAACCATCAAATGACAAAAAGAGCCCCCCTCAGGCATTATGTAACAACCTTGGCAGCCTTCATCTTTTCTTTTCTTTTTCTTTTTTTTTCTTTTTCCTTTCTCCTTTTGCATACAACTAATTATCCTATCTACAGTCTCAGCCTGAATCATAATATTCCCTAGTATTATGCTGGTGTGTCAAGCATATGACTGAACTTCTCACTTTGTCATCTATCTTTTATGATACTTTTGATATCTTCACATACATAATTTTAATTGTATCGATTTTGTTCTTTCTGCTCATGTACTCAACAACCATTTTAAATATATTACAGAAATTTTCCATTTGTGAATTTGGTGTATTGGAAACAATCAAGTGTGTCATAGCTAATATCCTCTAAAAGAATCATTTTCCAACTTTGTAGACTTCTGTGAATACTTAATAATTCGTGCACTCCATTTCATATGACACCTCTCCATTTAACAGCCAACCACCCCTTAGATCTGTACACCTTGGTCCTTGGTCCTTGGCCCTTTTTACTTATTAAATCAAAAGATAAAGAATAGCAGAAACACATACCTCCATGAAATCAATATTCACCATTCACTTGTTGAACTCCTTGTATGACTAAATTTATATCTAATATATTCGGCCATTAAACAACTCATAAGGATACCCAGTTGTTATGCATCTATTATAATCCTAAATTTTTTTTTTCTTTCATACTAAATAATATGGTTCACAATCACCAATCACAGGACCTCGTCTTTGATGTGCCTAGTCAGTTACATTGTTCTTTTGCTTCTTTTTTGTGTTTGGGACCATTAAGAAATATAATTTTTAAACACAACCAAGCATCAATAACTATATATGTAAAACGCTTCTATACTCCTATCCTAACCAAAACATAATCTCTCATTCTAGATCTCTATTTACTTCCAGAGAGAATGAAGCCAATTATGCAAAACGTTTAACCCCAAATCCCATATTTTTTAGCTTAATGAAGTAAACTCATTCTCTAGAGCGAACTCACGCTTATTATCCGAAACCCCCAAAACTTCATTCTTCGTTTTTTTTTTTTTTTTTCCCTTTTTTTCCTCCATTTCTCAGCAGCCAAACAAAACCCACATAACTAAAAAGAAAAACAACGGCTCCATTGGGAGCTAAATTAACAGAAAGTGAGAAGAGAAAGAGAAAGCTAACCAGCACAGGATTTGATAGTGTGGATCTTGAGGAGCAAAACCAGAACGCTAGCCAAATGCATCATATCGCCTGCTAATCTGAATATATTCATCTTTCTCTATCTTCTTTTCTCTGCTTTTTTTTTTTTTTTCCTAAATACAAGAATGTGCGAGTTACGGGGGTGTTTGGATCAACTGGACAATATTTTGCCGGAAAGATTTCTCTGCAACGATTCCAGATCTCCCAATTGATCCACCAACACAAGGGTTTCTTCTTCGAGTATAATTTTGTTGTGTTCTCTTTTCCTCTCTTTCGTATTTTGTGCTTTCCTGGATTTTAGGACAGCAAGAAGTGATTTTTTTTTTTTTTGGCCAGGAGGACAGCAAGATGTTAGATGTGAAAGTACCTGTAAGTTTTTTGGTCGATAAATTAACTGTGAAAATCGATTGCTAAAAGAGAGAAAAATAAAATAAATATAGAAAAATAAAAAAGAAGAACAAATAAAGAAATTAATAAAGTAAAATAAAAAAATGAATATATTCAAAAATTGAAATAGAAAATTAGGATTAAATACAAAATATTAATAGTTTTTAAAAATAGTAAACTATTAAAAACCCACACCCCACTTTTGAACTTCAATAATTCAAAACCTCTAGCCTTAATTAAATTAATTCAAAACCCCTATTAAGGATTTAATCTCTCCCAAAATCTTCTGGTCAACTATATCCAGCTAGATTTGACCTCCATTTATTTTCAATATTCCAATTATAACCTTGAAAAAATATCAAGGCCAGCTATTTTGAAAATCGCTTTCTCTCTCCCAACCCGATCTCTCTCTTCTCTCTCGTCACTCTCTCTCCCCGCGCCTGTTGATCGGCGATATCGTCGTCGTCCGGTGACGGTTGCCAGCGAGACATCATTAGC
>QANW01004475.1:96199-106889 GCA_003254865.1 Dryas drummondii | reverse complement strand
GCTCTCTCTCTCTCTCTCTCTCTCTCTCTCTCTCTCTCTCTCTCTCTCTCTCTCTCTCTCTCTCTCTCTCTCTCTCTCTCTCTCTCCTTTTCCTCCTCTCTCTCTCCTCTTCCTCCCTCTGCCATCACTCGCCCCAATTCATGCCCAAACAGCCCAAATCGCCGCGACCAGATTAGTGGTGCTCGCCAGCGATCTGCCTTTTTCGGCGGAGTTGGAATGCCAAACCACCCAAGCCTTCTTCCTCTCGACGTCCTGAGCACGATGGTGTGCTCGGATTCTCCATCCGATCAGCCACGGCGGCAGATCGAAGCCACAAAGGTCGTGGCTTCTCCGCCTGCGATCTGCCTTTTCTGGCAGCCATGGATGACTTCCTCTCGTCGTCCTGAGTCTGCTGGTGCTCTCGAACGTCACGACACTTCGATTTCTCCGGAGATCGACGACCAGAGATGACGATCGGAGGTGGAGATCTGTAACCATATATACCTACATCAGTTTCAGTTTCAATTTCACTTCTCTCAGTTGCTCACACCTCTCATGCAATCATTCAAGTGCACTCTTAACATTGCTGGAACCATCAGGTGCGTTTCTCTCACTTCAGTCCCGATTGATAAGTAAATTTTTGTTCAATTTTCTTCTCTCCGACTTAATCCTTGTGTGTAATTTGGATTCGAGCTCAGAGATGGTTTTAAAGGTTAATTTTCATTATTATTTAAATTATTAGTTGATGTTCAGAAAAACAATAGTTGGATAGGGAACTTTAAGCCTATATTTATTGATTAAACAGTTTCAGTTCGTGAAACATGAGTTTTAAATGAATTTTAAATAAAATTATGGTTCTGAAATATGATGAATCAAATTTGCAGGTAGAAACAGATCAAGGCAGTGGCGACTGTCGTGTGATACAGGGAAATAAACACTCAGATTGTTTGTCAAGAGGGAGATGCCAAAACACATATGATAATACCAACACAAATATGTCACTTACAATCATGTGAGAAATACTTGAATCTCTTGAGAAAAAAGAGGTTAGAATATGTCGCAAATACAAAACAAATATGTCGAATGATGAGTGTAGTGTTATATATTAAGGAAATTAGATTTATTTTTGGATGACAACATGACTAAAGCTACAAAAAAACATACGAGTATATCTAGAGACAAAAAAAAAAATACATATAAAGCACGTAACAGGTATGTGTCTAATATATTTTTCATAAAACAATAACATATACCTTTTCTTTTCTAATAATACCCACATTTGAATTTTATATTATATGAGTTATATTATAAAATGCCAGATATATATGGGCCTATTAGTACAAAATGGCCCATGCAATGGTTTCACGTACAAGCCAATCCACTTTTTAATAAGGCAAGTGCTGGACACCGAGCCTCGGCATCTTTTTATTTTATTTTTCAATGAATAGTTTTAATACAACGAACCCTAAAATCGTATAAAATAATATTTATATAAATGAATTTTGTCTTTTTGTTACATATATATGTGAAAAAGGAATAAAATAAGACAAAATACAAAAAGGTTTATTATAAGCAATTTTATTGTAAAGGTAAGAGTTTGCATCATCATGGAGAAGATGCTCCAACCAAGGGGGAGGATCATCAACCCATTGAAAAGGTTCATTACAAGACAAAGCAAATATTGCTAGCTCATGCACTACCCTATTGAAAGAAAGGGAAATAAAATAACAAATAACACTGGAAAAAGAACTAAACACACCATTAACTTCTTTCAAAAGGTGATTAGAGGACAAATCTTTTTCAACCTACTAAAGACAGTAAAGAAGTGATTGAGCATCCATTCTAGCATAATCGTTTGAAATCCAGCCTTTGTTGCAAGTTGTTATGATTAAACCACTAGTTGTGATTCAATCCCATATATATGGATCTTGTTATGTATGGACTTTGGTGAAATTTGGCAAATGAAAAGTAAATAATGGAGATAAGCAAAATAAAACAAACATCAAAGATTTAAAGTGGTTTAGCAATTTGCCTAAGTCCACGGTGAGCACCATAAAGATTTCACTAACTTGAAAAAGAATTACAACACTCAAGAACTCTCTCCCTATGAATCTTAATCTCTCTCACACACCCTTTGGCTCATTCTCTTGAAGACAATCTTGCACTCTCTTGATCTCACCCTTGAGAAACTCTCACGTATGAAACTCTTGAGAAAACTTCACAATTTCTATGCCTTAAGGATCTATCTATAACTTATAGGCCTTAGGTTACAATCCTAAACAGAGTAGGAAACTAAAACCTTCAACTTGCCTAATAAGACTAACTTGCCCAAAAGACAACTTGAATATAAAATCCTAATCTTGGTAGAAGTAAGAGTCCTAATCCCCTTAGAAGTGGGAAAAAACTAGCCAAAAATTGATCTTGGGCGAGATTTAGAAAGGTAAGATTGTTCCCACCCACGTATGGCTTGCTATAGAATCGATCCTTAAAAGTGTAATCAATCCTACAGATACATGGTTTTTTCCAAATTCATGTAGGATCGATCCTACCCTTTATATAATTGATCCTTCAGCCTTCTTGACCCTCTTCTTTGCCTAAATAACCTCTGAACTTCATGCCAAACCTCCACAAACACTTTCATGGACCCAAGATAACTTCAAAGGCGAGCCAAAACACAATACGTACAAGTATAACAGCCCACATATAACATCTCTTTGAATGAAACTCAAACAAATAAACTGAACTTAATAAAGAAAAAAACACTTTAATAAAAAGTATGAATAGTTACGATTCTACCATATATGTCTTTTTCATTATGTGAAAAATTGATTTTACGATATAGACACTTATGACCTCCCCCGTTATGCCCTACGCTAATGATTTCTCTAGCATTATGACCTTTACTACAAGTCTACAACGATGATGTCTATAGATCAAATTATTTCGTGGATTGGATTTCATGTACTTTATTGTCAACAGCTCCATTGAGTGTACTAAGAGTAGATAATTTATATGAATTTTTTTTTAAGAGATGAAATAGAATAACTTGGTTATAATGATTATACGTTTGTAATGGTCAAACTAATTTAATTAGAAAAGGAAAAAGACAACTTTATATATATATATATATATTTTTATAGAAAATTATAATTAAATACTAAATAGTAACAGTTTTTAGACAAAACAGTAAAACACTAATTTTTTTTTAGTTTAGGTACTAATCTAGAGTAAGAAATTTTGGATTAGGTCACAAATCAGTTTGCTATATAGTTGTGACTATCAAACAGTCTTAGTTGTGACTGTTTCAAATTCATAAAAATTCAAAATTTATAAGGGTTTAAGGGTTTAATGCTTTTGATTTAGGCTAGGGGGATGAAGTCCTATAATCTAGAGACCAAACATAAAGTTTAAGTCTTGCAAAATATTGAAAAAACAACAAATCAATAAAAAAGCTGTTAGATAGTCAAAGTTCGATATAACTATATTTTTTAAAGTTGGTATATAGACTGAAATTTAGTATCTAAAGTGAAATGACTTAAATATTTTGGTAGTTGAAATGAAAAAACATTGCAATTTGGTACATATAGTCCACGGACATTTTTTTTTTATCAAACAAATCCACATATTCATGTATCTAAATTAAAACAGATTCTTAAAAATGCCCCTTTTAAAGGTTAAGAAATAAATCTCAATGTATATGGGAAGTAATCTCAATATAATGTATCTAGGTTAACAAATATAGCCCATTCTTCCATGAAATTGACTATACAATACCATTAAAACAAATGAAGCCTCAAATTGACTCCACATTTTCTTGCAGGAAAAAATAATCTTCGGTTTAAAATTAACTGTCAACCATAACGTTTTAGAATTTAAAATTAATTTTTTTTGAAGTAATTTAAAATTAAACATTTAAAGTTGTATCAACTCAGAAAATATCAACAAATACAGTAACAACACAGGAAATATAAACAAATATTATATATATGTGTGTGTGTAACCCCAAACAATTTTATCCTCCAAATTGGCCTCTTTTCTACTTTTTCTTTCTGTTTTAAGTCCAGTCCTTTGTCCCTTCCTCACTCTTTTATATATTTTGTGGCTTTCTATTTTTCAACAAATAAATGGGTTTGTTCCCATTCACATTCTCAACAGTTGCACTCTTGGTTCTGCTGTTCACTCTGAGCTTCACACTTGTTCATGGAGGAATCCCAACTACCCTTGAAGGACCCTTCAAGCCTGTCACTGTCCCTCTTGACAAGAGCTTCCGAGGCAATGCTGTTGACTTGCCTGACACTGACCCTCGAGTTCAGAGAATCGTCAAAGGTTTCGAGCCTGAACAAATCTCTGTCTCTCTCTCTGCAACCCATGACTCTGTTTGGATATCTTGGATCACAGGTCTGAGGTCTCTAAGTCTCTTTCTCATTACAAACCTTTTAGTGCTTGGACTTTCTATGGCTTTTCTTTTGAAATTTTTGTCTACGGAACTTTCCAGGTTTTTATTTAGAAAATAAAAAATGGCTTTTTATATTTACTTGCCACGTGCAAGATATCTTTGAAATACTAAAATTATTTTGGCAAAAAAAAAAAACAAACGATATATATATTTTTTTCATTTGTGGTCAAGATAGATCTTTTTAAGTTTTTAACTTTTTTTTTTGAGAAATAGATCTTTTTAACTGTTAGATATTTGATTGTACTAAAACCAAGAATTGAGTTATCATAATTACTGTTACAATCCAATTTTATGGATGGGAATGTTACAATAATAGCAAGAGTAATCTTCTAGCACCGAATCTAATTCATTATTCCCAACTTTTGATATCAACTGATGTGGTACATTTACATGTTTTAAATAAATGTTACTTTTTGCGACTTTTCTTTATGATATGAGCAAATGGAGTACTAGAGGCACTAAAAGTGTTTTTCCAAATTTTAATTACCAAGTGATGTGGCAGATTGTGAGTCAATATGTTACTTGTTAAAAATATAGAGAGAATATTGAGTACATAGTTGCATGAAGATTGAAGACTCTCTCTCTGGGTACTAGGTTCCAGCGCATTACTTGATACTTGATTGAATTTGCAGGGGAGTTTCAAATTGGCGACGACATAAAACCATTGGATCCGGAAACAGTTCCAAGTGTTGTTGTATATGGAAGGTATGGATCTCCTATGGCTAACCAATCAACGGGGTATTCCCTTGTTTACAATCAGCTTTATCAGTTTGAAGGCCTCCAAAACTACACTTCTGGAATTATACACCATGTTCTTCTCACAGGTATGATTCAGTGATAATTTGTATCCTAATACATGCCATTAGCTTTATGAGCTGCTCATTGACATTTAATCAGCAACAAGAGTATCCTCTATTGCTTAGTCACTTTACATTAAAAAGTAACCATTACCTATTTCACTACTTTATATAATATAAGAAGAGGAAAGAAGAGGTCATTTAGTGTGGGATATTCTAATGTATGACACACTTGCAGTGTTTTTTATCCTTTTGCATTAATCTCCAGGACCAGATATTATTATCTAGTAAAATTGTATGTGGGATATTGTAATTCTATCCTTTATCTAACAATATAATTCCTTTTCTCAATTCCTGCAATTTATTTGCTTTCACATATATATGAGTTGATGATGACTACTTTTAACCTGATTTCTATTTTTTGAAACTGAAAGTTAAGAAAATTAAATTCAAATAGCAATCTTAGTTGATTCTTTTAGACCGAACCATAGAAACCAAAAGTTCATATGAAATCAAATGACATTATCATATGTTTTGCTCCCATTCTATGTGCCTGCCTCTATGTGTATGTGTATGTACAAGCATTCTTGTTTGAATTTCCATGTGTTTTCTTGGACTCACCAAATTATGATTTTGTTTGTAAGTCTCTCATTTCTAAAATCTTTCTGCAGGATTGTTACCCAACACCCTATATCAGTATCAATGTGGAGATCCTTCTATTCCAGCAATCAGTAAAGTATCTTATTTCAGGACCATGCCAGTATCTGGGCCCAAGAGTTACCCCAGAAGAATAGCTGTGGTGGGGGACCTGGGTCTTACATACAATACTACATCAACAGTTGATCACTTGTTGGGTAACGAACCTGATCTTCTTTTATTGGTTGGGGATGTTAGTTATGCTAACTTGTATCGCACAAATGGAACTGGGTCTGATTGCTACTCTTGCTCATTTCCACAAACTCCCATTCACGAAACTTATCAGCCTCGTTGGGATTACTGGGGAAGGTGAAATTTAACTTCTCTCTACTAAATTTTGTCAGGAAGCACCTAATCAGTTTTTGTAGAACTTGACCTGAAAGCAAAATCATAGTATGTTTGTTTTCAGGTATATGCAGCCTCTAGTGTCCAAAGTTCCAATAATGGTGGTAGAAGGGAACCATGATATTGAACAACAGGCTGGAAATCAAACATTTGCTGCTTACAGTTCTCGATTTGCATTCCCCTCGAATGAGAGTGGATCATCATCCACATTATTCTATTCTTTTAATGCAGGAGGGATACACTTTATAATGCTTGGTGCCTACACTCCCTATGACAAATCAGGTTAGTTCTCCTATTGACACTGCTATTTCATCTCTTTACCTAGCATAATTCTTTTTGCTTCTGCCAGTCATAGTTACAACTTAGGCAGCACAAATGAGAATCCTAGTTTTTCTCTTACAGCGGACCAGTACAAGTGGTTAAAGAAAGACCTGTGTAATGTTGACAGAAGTGTGACTCCCTGGTTGGTAGCTGCATGGCACCCACCATGGTACAGCACCTACACGGCGCATTACAGAGAAGCAGAGTGTATGAGAATAGAGATGGAAGACATACTTTATAACTATGGTGTTGACATCATCTACAATGGACATGTAAGTGTAGTATGTATGGTAATGTGGATTCTATGACGAATATATTTCTACATCTTATCTCCTCTGTGCAAGCATAGCAGGTTGTTCAAGGCCGATAAGAGTCTTCCTTAGCCTTCTAGTATGCAGCCCTTCACATTAGTTAAAATCTTTTATTCTAGGATTTCATTATTTAGGTTTTAACAAGAAAATATTTTTATCAAGTCCCCAAAATCATAAATCAAGCACAACATTCATAGCAGTATACCTTTCGAGTGCAGTCCTTCAAACTTCACAGATTCAATTTTCTCCATGTAAAATCATTTCAGAAGGACCTTTCATTTCGCAATTGTCTTACAACTTCCTCATATCTGCTCATACATTTCCCCAATCTTAATCTTGAGATGAATCTCAAGGAAAGTTTCTGAACATGGGTGTGAATATGATAATCATTTAGAATAACAAAATGTTGAACCTTAAAACTGCTAGGTGAACATATAGTTAACCAAATTACTATATACGACAGCTTCTTTTAGAGGTGATGTGATACCCTGAAGTTGTTTTAATTGTTTTTGCTTAGCTTTTCCTTTTCTGCAGTAGTGGTGAACTTAACAAAGTTGAGTTTGAGTTCTTTGTCCATAATAACAAAATATCTTTCATATTTCTATGAATTGCATGTTCCCTATATCTTAAACCAATGTCCTTCCTTAAAAACACAAACTTTAAAAAAAAAAAAAAAAAAAAAAAAAAAAAAACTCATAGGCATGTACGGCTTGGTGCTAATTATTACAAAATGCTTCATACTGTACACAGAATAGGTGTAGTTGAGGGTATCTTATCATAGTTTGTCAGATGTTGGCGGAAAGCCTAGCATTTATTTGTACATATCAAGAAAATTGTAAATTTGAGAGTTGTGACGGTTTGGAAAACATTCAACAGGTTCACGCCTATGAGAGGTCAAATAGAGTGTATAACTACACTTTGGATCCCTGTGGTCCTGTTTATATCACGGTTGGTGATGGTGGTAACCGGGAGGAGATGGCAATTTCTCATGCTGATGAACCTGGCAACTGCCCTGACCCATCTACAACACCGGATGAGTATGTGGGTGGCTTCTGTGCATTTAATTTCACATCAGGCCCGGCAGCAGGAAAGTTTTGTTGGGAGCAGCAGCCTGAATATAGTGCATATAGAGAAAGTAGCTTTGGCCATGGGATTCTGGAGGTACTTCCCTTTTCTCCTTTCTACGGAAACACAAACTTCGAGGGTACAGATGATTTCTTATGCTATAGTTATAGAAATTTTGATATAAATGATTTGCAGGTGTGTTTCTTTCACAATTTCCTTCAGTTTTTAGTATTATGAGCATTCATGTTCACATATATGGAAACGTTCCAGATCAACTTAGAAGATAGAAGATGTGATGCATAGCCAGTGGCGTTTATTTTCAAGTGTTTCTGCCTAAAGTTTGGGCTGGTGGCTTCATTAGCTAAGGCCTTGATCGTAGAATGAAAATACTTGAATCCTACTGAAAACAGATTTTTATTTGTCTATAAATAAATCCAACCAACATGGTTTGCATAAAATCACACTGATTACAAGCTAAGCAGCAATTTTATGTGGCTTGCAGGTGAAAAACGAGACTCATGCTTTATGGACTTGGCACAGAAATCAGGACTTGTACAGATTAGCTGGAGATCAAATTTACATTGTAAGGCAGCCTGATAAGTGTCCAGTTAGAGCCAAAGGTACATAAATAATGGTGAGCAAAAAAGGACATTATTGGGTAAACAGTACCAGCTTGACCACAGTAGTGAACTCTAAACAATATTATACCCAACAGATGTGGATTGATTCATCTACACTTTTTGTCTGTGTCTAGAATTTTTCAACAAATTGCTTCATCTACACATCTCCAGTTGTGAGCCCTCTAGTCTTTTTACTTGTTGATGTTTGGAATGAATTATCTTCACATGACTGTGAGCATGCATGATACATCATTCTGTAATGTTGGAGAACTATTCTAATGAAACTGCCAGATTTTAAACTTGTTCTCCATTTTTATGTGGTCTAAATACCATTTTCATATCAAAGTCAGGCCCAAGAAGGAAAAAAAAAGAAGTAGACATATACAAGAGTGGACCAATACGTTCAAGAGAAAATTAGGATTAACTAGCTAATTCTAATAACTTTTTGAAATACCAGCACATGACTATTTTTTTTAGTTTGGCTACTAACTTTCTTAAAACCATTTTAGATTAGATACCAAATCTTATTTCCAGCCTAGCCCATTTCTAGTGGGCTTATTTCATTTTCCGATTTTGCCCTTGGCCTGTTTATTTATTGGATTTAGTATAATTAATAATTGTTAAAAAATTACTGTTTGGTCATTGTGCGAACATTTACAACTAAATTATGACAATCACAACTTATATTTAATTAGTTGTGACTGACTGGATCAATTATTTTAAAATATATATATACACAATATTATATAAATTAGGTTCAAAACAATTACTTTACACAAAAGAAGACTTAGTGCATTATAGTAAGTGCCACAAAGGTTTTGAATTTTGATGTCAAATTGCGACTTTGTATTTGCATGTATGTTCAGTTTTCATTGTGACTTCTTTTCCATTCTTATGACAAGTGTGTGTTCTTTTAATGTCTTCTAAATTATGATTTTCATTTTGCTACCTTTGTAAGTTTTTATTTGAGAGTAATAAAGTTAGAACCAATGAATCATTTGGGCTTTTGTTTCCTTCCCCCCCCCCTTTTTGGCAGAATAGGTTTACCGATACTTTTGCATTGATGTTGATTATGGGTTTCCATGTATTGTTCATGGGTTTGTCATTTTTTGAAATTAATTCATTGCTCAATGACCAACTCAGAGTTTTTTCAGTAAAACAAGTAATAAAACTCAAAATGGGTAGTAAATAAGAATGCTGGTCTTGGTAAGTAAGGTTGCTTTAAGCCTTTTAATTCTGAATTTGTTCTTTGGGAATTTGAAATATTTTTGCTGGTTACGTAGGGGATACTCTGAACCTATTCTCTATTTTACGTGAGTTTTTATGTTAAATATTTATGTATTTTATATTAAACTTATCTTTTTCTTAATATTAGTCACAACTTCAAATTTTGTTATATGAGTTTTGGGGGTGGTTTAGGTGTACTTTCTATAGTTTGCATGCTGGAGTTTATGGTCTATCTTTTTCAAATTGTGACAGTCACAACTTCAGATTTAGTTGTGACTACAGAACAATCACAACTAAATTATGAGACAGTCACGGTTAAGTTGTGACTTGATTAAATGTTTTTGAAAAAATTGTACTACAATGTAGTATAAATAGAGGTCAAAGCAATATTTTTTATACAAAATAATTACTAGTGCAATTGGGGAAGGTATCTCTTTCAACTTACCATGACAGTCACAACAAATTGTGAGACAGTCACAGTTTAACTTGTGACTGAATTAATTTTTTTTTTTTTTAAATTGTATTACAATATTGAATAAATAGAGGTCAAAGTAATACTTTTATTGAAATTATTATGTAGTGTAGTGGTAAGAGGTGTCTCTTTCTCTTGCATGAGAGGGGTTCGAATCCCTTCTATGCCAAGTTGTTTTTGTGTTGTTGAACGGCGTTGGTCGGTGGTCGGCCAAACGAAGGTGGCCGGTGGTTGGCCGGACGGCGGTCGCCGGTGGTCGGTGGTTAGTTGGGAATTTTTTAAATTTTTTTTATTGTAGTGGCATATGATGTAATTTTTATGAATTCTAATACCCTTTACTTTATTAGTTTGTTTGACTTTTCAACTAGTATCTAAACTAAAATGCTATTAAATTTTAGTAC
>QANW01004475.1:85544-95860 GCA_003254865.1 Dryas drummondii | reverse complement strand
CTCTCTCTCTCTCCTTCCCTACCGTCCCCCCTTCCGTAGCCCCCCGGCCGTCACCCCCTGCCGTCGCCCCCCTGTCGCCCCCTTGCCATCGCCTCTTTCTCCTTCGATCTCCCCCATGCCGCTGCCCTGTCGCCCCCTACCACCCCTTCTTTCTCCCTCAACTGTGTAGGTGAGGATGTGAGGTAAGTTGGTTAGCTGGGTTATTGGGTTGCTATGCAGTGACGAAATTTCGCCAAAACATTTCAAATTTTTGTCGAATCAGTGTTAAAATTTCGGACCCCCTCAAAATCGAAATTTTCGGCAAAATTTCGCCGAAAATTTCGAAATTTAAACCCTTGTTTTAGATATTTTTCAAGCATGCATTTAGAAAATATTTTTTCGTTTTTGGCTACATTGGAAGGGATGAAACTCTATTAAAATCTCATGTTTTTGGCTACATTGGACGGCCTAATTTACAAATGTGCATGACAAACATGAGATTTTAATAGAGTTTTTTGTGTAAATTCCTCGATTAGACTTTAGTAATATTAATTTTTTATATTAATAAATTCCACATAGAATTTTGATCATCTAATAAAATGAGAGATCTTAAATGTTCAAGAAAAAAGTGCTATTTTGAAAGATATACTGCAGCCGGTGGGGAAGGAACTGCATTATGTGGGATATTTCCTGAGATTCGTAGGGTATGGCCATCAGTAGATAATTCCTTGTTTCTTTGGCGCGCGTTTCGACAACGACTGAGTATATCTTAGTCTTAATATGAGAATATTGTTTTATTAAAAACTATATGAAGTAAGAAAATTATATCTTAGTCCAAGGTGAGGATATATAATTAAACTTATGGGTGTAAACTTTATTTGACAAGATTAGCAAATCAGGTAATAGCTCTGAGGTGAAAGTGGAGGGATATGGAGAGATGGGTAGGAGAGAGTGCAAGGATGTAGGTAGGGGTCGTCAATGCCCGGTCCAAATTTTTCGGGTTCTGGCCGGGCTCGGGCTTGGATTATAGAAGTTCAATAGGACTTTCGGGCCGGGCTTGGGCTTTAATACACAAGCCCAAGGCCCGCCCATCAGGCTTTGGCTTGCGAGCTTGGAGGGCCGGGCCGGGTTAGGCCCAAAATGGGCCCAAAACCTGTTTAGACACATATATAACTTAAAAAAAAATATAGGATTTTGGCTATGTTATGATTTGAACATGAGACCTCATGTAACAAACTTCAACTCTCAACCAACTGAGCTGACTAGTTTATTTGTTAAGTTTGTGACTCATAACACATTTAATAGGTCTTTCGTTTGTTTACTTCAATAAATTATTAATATGCTTATTAAATTATTATATAATACTATTATGTTAGAAATAATGTAATATCATAAATAATAAACTTTTAAAAGTCTATATAACATTACAACTATAATAAAACGTAAATATACATATGTTTTATTATATATTTTATTACATATTTTTATAAACAAACTATGCAATTGTGTTGTCAACGATCCAAACCGTTCAAATTTTAGTTCTTCACTCAAAGATAATTCGTGCAAAAAATTAGTTCAATCGGAGATGTAAAAGTGACATAATGGTGGTCGAATTAATGAATGATCGTGGTTTTTCTAATGATGATCGAATGGGTAGATGAATTTCGATTTAGCCAATTTTTTGTACGGATGATCTTTGACTATGAACATAGAAAATGAACGAGCCAGATTGTTGAAATCACGTTGTGGTCTTCATAATTATGGAAACAACAAGGTTTCAATGCGAAAGTTATTAGAATTATACTCTCCAAGTGTATTTATATGTATAAGCTCACATATCGATCGTGTTTTCAACAATCTGAACTGTTCAAGTTTTAGTTCCCCACTCAAAGAGAATTTTTGCAAAAAATTAGCATAATCGGAGATATAAAAGTGACGTAACGGTGGCCGAATTAATGAATGATCATGATTTTTCTAATGATAATCGAATGGGTAGATGAATTCCGATTTAACCGATTTTTTGTAAGGATGATCATTGACTATGAAAATAAAAAATGAACGGTTCAGATCGTTGAATTAATGAATTGACGATTGTGGTTTAATAACTTTAATTATAGTTGTATATACACATATGTATTTATTTTTTATTATAGTTGTAATGTTGTATATAATTTTAAAATTTTATTACTTTATTATTTATGGTATTACATAGTTTATACTATTACTATTTACTAACATTATAGTATTATGTAATAACTTAATAAGCATATTAATAATTTATTAGAGTAAACAAACGAAAAACCTATTAAATATGTTATGATTTTCCAAATTGGGCTTTGAATTAGGCTTCGGGCCGGGCTTTGGGCGGGCCTAAACGGGCTGGGCTTCGGGCGACCCATGGGCTTTAAGGGAATGGCCCAAGCCCAACCCAAGAAACTTTCGGCCCGGCCCAAATTTTAGGCCAAATCGGGCTTCGGGCCTAATGAGCCGGGCGGGCTTCGGGCCTTGGGCTTTTTGGTGAGGCCTAGATGTAGGTATTTAATTTCTTTTGTTTGGTTTTGGGGAGAAAGGACAGGAGAGGAGAAGTGGAGGGTGAGGGAAATTTATCCTTCCAACTGGATAGATTGGAGAGGGAAATTGAAGAGAATTTTTGTAAGTTACTTTTCTCTAACATTCTTCATCTCTACATGCTTTCTAGTAATTCTCTCTAACATTTTTTTCTTGATCACGAATGGACAATGCCCTGAATATAGTGGGGACTGGGAAGGATCAAGCTATTTGTGCTGTTGGCCTTGCTAAATCTAAACCTTGTGTTTTTGTTGAAGCTATTCAATATCTTTTCATTTTATCATCACCTGTTGAGGTATCATTTATTTATTTATTTTAAATAAGAAATATTAAATGAAGTGAGTTCAGAGTCACACAGCTTTGGATTAGTTTCATTAATTCCATGTTAGCATTTTCCACCAAAATCAAGTCGGAAAGAAGCTGACGTGGAAGCCAATTGGATGAGTGTCAATCTGGGTCATGTCCAAAGACAAGGAAAAGACTAAAATACCGCTCCACATAGGCACCGCGCCAGCTCTTTTAACGGATTATTGGATTGAGTTAAAGGAATAGGGGTTTTCGCAATAATGTTGTGAAGTTCGGGTGGCAAAGTGAGAGAATTTAAGTTTCAGGTAGTAAAGTGAGAAAAATTGTATCTTACAGGGGGCATTAATGCGAATAATTAAGCCTATATAAAATGGAATGCGTATAATAAGTTAATAAAAAATTTTCTAGAGCTAACCAATTAGTAAAAGAATAAGGTGCTAACTACCCTTTTGGGATCACTACACAATGTAAACTTATGATACAAACTGTTCATAATTTAGATCTCCAATACAAAATCAACCAAATCAAAAATCACTTAGCCATTTTATTATCATCAATATAATTTCATGTTTTATTGAAAAACTTGTGTTGGTTCATTTACATGAGCACAATTAGCTTACTAATAGCTGATTTTTTAAAAGGATAATTTTTGAATGTGAACCTAAAAAATAAACGGTTTAGATTATGAGATTACATTGTGTAGTGGGCTCAAAATTAAGGATGGTTAGCATCGTATTATCTTACTAACTGGTTAGCTCTAGAGCGTTCCTCATAAGATAATAACTCTAAGTAGAAAAACGCCTTGTTGCTTTAATCTAAAACGATTGCTTATATGATGTTTCATTTTATTTTATTTTTTATTTTTTTGTACAAATGTGAGACTCAGAAATTTTCAGAATTTATTTTTGTTCAATTTAGAGGTTATTTTACCTTTTCGAAAAATTAGTTTAAGAGGTTAGAATTTTTTTGGAAAATCTTAGAAGTCAAATTGGTATTTTGACCACTTGGATAAATAGTACTAATCAAAATGAGTCTATTAGATTTTCCCAAGTCTTGAGCTATTTTTAGCGGAATTTAGAAATTTAAGAAAATAAAAGAAAATGGGATAAATAGGAAAACCTCCAACACTGCCACATGGCATCATTTGGAGCGTTGGATGCGCTAGACGTTGATGATCGAACAACCTTCTTCGTTCCACGTGTTGAGCCATTTGGAGGCGGCTCTACGTGTCAGCACCTTTCTCCTCACCTGGACACCTCTCACGTTGTGGGGTCTCAGTCTGTACGCGTGTTAGGCGCATGTGGCCCACGCACCATGCATCAGCCCAGCTGCATATAGTCGCCATGTGTTGATTTCCAATTGGGTATGCTTATGACAGTTGGCTCGAGCTAATCTGTTGACTCAGATGAGTTGACTCGGTCAACCTTCCCTATAAATAGGCGACCGAACCACTTCTTCTTCACTCATTTATGCCTTCTCTTTAGTTTCTCTCTACACAAATCTTGTTTATCTTATAAGTTGAGTTCTAGAGATTGGATAGATCTGGTTTTCCCTATGTGATTCGTGATATTGGTTGCTTTGTATTGAATTTCTTATTCCGTGTTGTGAACTAAATTACTTCTTACCAAGCAATTGTGCAGCGAGTAAGGAACAACTACCTCACCTATGTTCAATTGCCTTGATCCTCAAGGACTTTACTCACTTGGTGAAATGATGACCGTATGCTCAAAATTAAAGATGAGATGAATGCTAACTTGGGAAATTGGATGCAAAGAAAAGTAATGGAGTTTGATGTAAAAGGTGTGAATAATCTGATTATCACGAAATCTGGTAACAATTGTAGTTCTAACAACAAATCTCATAATCAAAAGTCATGAAAAACAAGGATTAAACCAATAGAAATTGATACTAATTAAGAAAAAAAGGAATAATTTGCTTGAAAGCTTGCAGAACTTGAGAAATTGAGATGCTTGATCTAAAATTTGTATTGGGTTGTGTTGAATGTGTTGAGAGAGCGTTATCAGCCTCCTATTTATAATGATCAGGACCCTAAGTCTTCATGAAAACCTCTTCAAGTTGCATTAGGACTCCTCTTTCTTCCTTCCTAAGACTTGCCTGAATTGAATTCCTAGCTCACCAAGGATTCTCAGCACAGCTGGATTCTTTCTTTTAAAAACACTTGCTGATTTTGGTTAGATTTTGGAACCTTCTCGCCGTGAGTCGTGGACCTAAACCTGGGCTGCGACAAAATTGGACTTCTAGATGTGGGCTTGGGCTTCTCCAAGATTGGAACTTGGACCTTCATTTAAGTTCTTATGGGCTACTCCTGGGCTTGTCCGTGCATCCAGCCCAAATCCAATTTAGGGTGTAAACACATTCTAATCCAACCTGACTCCAACTAAAAGGACTTAAATCATTTGAAGGGACTTGAGACTATAATGCTCGGAGTTTGAGCATTATATTATAGGGATCTTTAATATGTGTGTCATTGTGGTATGTCTATCCTCGAGGCGTCACAACAAAGCAGGTCCAAGGCCTGGAGAGGGGAGGGCAAGAGTTGAACTTTGGCCTCAATGTGGGTATAAATGTTCTTTAATGCTGGAGATACAAGCCTTGATCGTTTGGCCACAAGTTGGACTTATGTTTGTTCATGAAACATATGGATTTTTAAACATTGATTCAGGACTTTTGATAAAATCGTATCCACCTAATTTTATCAAGTTTATAAATGTGATTTAAAAAATATCTCAACAATAGATACAAAAATTAATTACATTTCCTTAATATTACTATAATTTTGTTTTGAATTCACTATAAATAAATTAGGATAATATGCATAGTCAAGCATTAGAAATGAGACACTGGGTTTTGTGAAATTTCTTCAATCCCATGACATTTTGTGACATTTTCCTCTTCTTGATGCTAACATATCTACTTTTTTTTTTTTTTTCCTTATTACAGTAATCTTAGAAGAATTTTTCAAATACTCATGAGAAAGCTTTATTTGAAAGTACAAATATACATGTTGAGAAAGATGAGATTCAATTCAATCAGATCAATGATTCACCAAAATATTAGACTATATAGAGAAAGGCGGAGGTGGTCTGCCAAAAGATTGAAATGCCGATGATTCAATTAATTGCTCGAAAATTTCTGGGCTGGTGAAGAGCTGATGAAGCCATTGTACAGGGGAAGAGCAAAGAAGAAAAAAAAAATTTCAATTATTAATTATATGTGTGTATCGCATTTTGCTTTTAAATTGCAATTAATATAAGGGAGACTTAGAGTTAGTCTATTTAATGAGTATTTATTAGAGTAAGACTGGTAGTGATTAGAGTTTTTAATCAACTCTTTTTATTTTTCTTTTTTGACGGCTTTATGTTAGCCCAAAATCCCGGAGTTAAATCCAAAATTTCGGAGTTAAAATCTAACATGCAATCTATACTCTAGGAGAGAAAATACCCTTAAAATCGGGAGAAGACTTTATTATGAATTAAAATGATTTTCTTATAAATTAAAATAACTTTATTATGAATTAAAAAAAATTCTTATAAATTAAAGGACTTTATTATGAATTAAAAGGATTTTTTTAAAAATTTTAAAACACCTCCGGTCTCCATCTAAAACTGTTTTTCTAAAGTACCCAAGCCTAATTATCTCTTAATATAATAGAAAATTTTTGCATTTGTCCAAAAAATAATGTTTTTTTTTTTTTTAAACGAATATTTCACCAACATATCACTACAACAAATATGGCCAAAAGCCTCTATTTTTTGCACCCATAGATGAGAGGGTGCCTATTGACAAATGAGGTAGTCACTAATACTTATTGTTAGTGATTACTATATTTATGGTGAAGATAATAATTGCCTTAGGACCCAATAATTTGTAAGATAGTTGATTTTTTGGTAGCTTCGGCGACCTCTTGCCGTTGAGTTGGTCCCGAAATCTTCCCATAGGTGAGTTGAGTTTAATGGTGTAAATACCTAGCCCATTCAGCCACCGCACGTGGTGGTTCGAAATCCTAACAGCCGCGACCTTCCTCCGTCATTTTTGACGATATGGGTGGCAGATTCCAACGATCTTCATCAGGTTTTCCTTCTCTCATCATGGCCCTTCCATTGGTGCACATGTATGACTCCGATTGTGGATGAATCAAAAACCCCCAAATCAAAGCCTAGAGTATCTACAGCCACTTTTGGTCATTCCTTTGGTATCAATTCCATTTATTTTTCAAGTTCTTTGTATTCCGATTGTTTACCTTATTTATTATTATATTGTTAGTGTTAAATATTATCTTGTTAGTTGTATTATCTTGTTGTTTGAGTCTATACCACAAGTTGAATGTAATGATATGCTACTTGGTTTTTTGGTGATATCTGGAGCTTCTTTCATATTTTTCATTTTCTCCTTTATTGCTGCAGATTTATGGTAATGATCAAAAGGTATGTTTTCACTTCTATTAATTATAACTTCGATTATGGCATGTTTATAACTCCAAAATATGGTTTTACTTATGTTCAACTTTGACAAACAAAATTCTTTTTTAACTTATGTTCCTTTCCCTTGTTAGTTTATACTTTATGGTTTTGCTTGGTTGTGATGTAGGACAAGAAGACCAAGAAGAAGACTTGAGGACCTAACCTCATGGGAGAAGACCTGACCTCCAGAAGCTGAGAAGAAGATTGAGGACCGGATTTCATGGGAGAGGACCGGACCTCCAGAAGCTGAGAAGAAGATTGAGGACCGGATCTCATAGAAGAGGACCTGACCTCCAGAAGTTGAGAAGAACATTGAGAACTGGATCTCATAGGAGAGGACCGGATCTCCAGTAGCTTGAAAGTGCGAAACCTTCTTCTTCATTTGCACTTTTCTTCTCTCTTCCTTTCCATCCTTCAATTTTTTAATCAACAACCTCATCCTCTTCATTTCTTTTTTGTTATTTATCCCACAAACCCCACATATTAGTATTGTTTTATTTATTTGAATTGTTGTCTTGTATTCTTTATGTAAAAGAATGTTTGGTTGTATTTGTTAGAATTAATGAATATTGAAGAAAATTGGTTCCAACTTCTGAGTACGTTTTTACTCTTCTTCTTTGTGATTCAAAGAAGGTCCGTCCCTAGCACAATAGCTAGCCCCCTTCCAACTTTTGCTGCATGGAATGAGTTTTAATGTAAGATTCAATCACATAGCAGAATATGTTTGGTGGGAAAATACATTTTGAATTCTAATTAATTAGTCACCAAAATTCATGGAGACATTATTTAATGATATCAATTCTAACACTAATACAGCAACCTTACATCTAATGTTGAAGGGAAAAAACCAACTAACTGCAACATTAGTGAGTAGCTGCTTTGTCAGACTGTCATGACAGTTTTTGTCAAATTCTTCCACCATTCCTACATTTGGGTGGCCTTAGCTCCCTTGCCACCCCAACAGCAACCTCCAACATGCTCTATAGTGACTGTAGGGTGGCAATGGACAATACAAACCAGCAATAGTGGCAGTTGCATCAATACCTATCAAAAAAAAATTGGAGAGCTTTGCTAGATAATGTTGTAGTGTATGCAATGCATATTCCAAATTAACATAGTTACATGAAATAACTGTTTTCTCATCAAATGTTTGGTTTCTACATACTGGATAATTCTCAAGGTGATACCTTCTCATTGTAAGAAAAATAAGGACACTATTGTGGGTCACCCCTACAATGTATTTTAATAATCGAAACCGTCGATTTTTTGATTTATCATCAAAGAATATCTTTTGCAAAATTCAATAAACCTAAACCTTTTTAGTATCTAATTGTTGTCAAACAAATAAACAAATATAATATAATGCTCAAATAATCATAGAAATGATTATAATGATAATTAAATAGTCAAATAATCAAGGGTTGATTGATTTTTTGCATGGGTCATTTTAATTTAGATTTTTTTTTTCTAGAAAATGAATGCCTTTCGTTGAAAATTTAGTTAATGTTTTTAGTTATAGAAATATTCAATGTTAGCTAGAATTGAGAGATTGTTGGAGTAAATTTCAAAAGTGTTTAGTCAAAATAAAACAAAGTTATTTTGGCTCTAATTTGCAAGAAATTTTTTTTTTGTTTGTGAGAAAGTAAAATTTTATCAAAGAAGCTGAAAAGGCAAAATATTACAATCACAAAAGCCCAAAAGGCACAAACCCAACAAATACAAAATAGAAAAAATACAAAGATAAAAGAGATCAAAACACAAAGTCTCCAAGAACATTTGCATGAACCCTAGCCAAACCAAAATTCTGAAAGAGAAGCAAATTCAACCATCAAAGCACAACCCTAGCCCAAAAACATTAGCCATCTCCGTCATTGAAGCATAGCAAACCAAGCAAGACCTGCAACCACCAAAGAGAGACAAGAGAACCGAAGTACTACATAAAGGAATTGGGCTAAAATTCTTGGAGATGCTCTTATATGTGCTTGGACATGTTTATGGTTTAGTGCTTGAAGAGTGTGGATTTCTTGTACTATATACGTTGTGTATGCTCTTTAACTGTGATATTGTATAAATATATGAGAGTCAACCCCACAGATTAAATTATTTGTTTTAGGTGCATTAATTCTTGACTCATGTGAATTATTGTTAGTTTGTGCTCTCCACTGCTCCTCTAATATTAATTGTGTAATTGTGTGCCATATAAACTGGATTCTTAAGTCGAATTTAACTTTAAGAATTTATCCGAGCCAGTGGCGCAGTTTGATTTCGAGTTGTACTATATGAGAATGTGGCATGGGTGTCACGCATTCCATACTAAACACACAACCCAGCACAAATATATGTATCATTCATATTGTGAGGAACTTTAGGAACACATGTACATATATATTGAAGCTTTTTCACAAATTCACTCATGCATTTTCTTAAAACCCATAGTGAAATGGACATAACACAAACTCTAAGAATGCACATAGTAAAATAGACATTGTTCGTATGATAAGTCGTCTAGGCATAATGACAAGTTACACAAGGCTTAACATCGTGCTGTTTGGGCCTAGGCCCAAAAGACTAAGCCCTTCCTGGGCTCCTAGCCCCCGACCTACTAGGCTTCGGCCTCCTAGGCCACGACCTCCTAGGCTCCGGCCCCCTGGGCCCCGGCCTCTTAGGCTCCGGCCTCCCAAGCTCAAGCCTCCTGGGCCCCCGACCCGTGTCAACTCACTCGGATCCTCGAGACCGGTGACACGTGGCGCTCGTACAGTGCAAGTCACCACAAAGGACACGTGTCGTCACCGGATTGACTGACACTCTTCCAAAGGTACTATAAAAGAGGTACCTTCTTGTCACAAAAGGACAACTGAAATCATTATTATGCTATTCACTCACTCTGCTCTCAGATCTCTCTGAACACTGACTTGAGCGTCGGAGGAGCTTTGGCCGGCACTACACTGGTGCCCTTCCTGCTCACTTTTGTGTACTTGCGCA
>QANW01004475.1:63518-85394 GCA_003254865.1 Dryas drummondii | reverse complement strand
CCAGGTTTCCAAAAGAGACTTGTCCACCCGGTCAGCCGGGCTCGATCTGGCGAGCATCCTACCCGCTCTGAAGAGTTCCACATTTATCGGGACTGTCGTCATCTGCTCGATGACAACCGCTCTCAGCGAGAAGAGCAGTGGACGAACCGGGGCGAATCCAACCCACGTCCCCAAGACTTGGAGGAAGAGCAGGCTCCTCGTCCCAAGCGACGACGGGGAGAAGAGCAGGTCTTCTCGGCTGGGCGCCGTGCAGAAGATGACACTTTCACAAGTGAACAAGTCGCTGACTCCGGTAACAGCGGCTCTCTTCCACCAGACCAGCTCCAACGACTTCTCATGGACATCAGTGAACGCTTGAGAAGAGTGGAGGGGGGAAGTCAGGGTGGGCACCCATCTTTGGAAACAAGGGAGCTGCCTGGACCTTTCACAGCTCGCATCCTATCCACTCCTCCGGTTGGCGACGTCCGACCTCCCAAAATCACTCCATACACAGGGAAGGAAGATCCATATGACCACCTTATGAGTTTCCGATCTGCTCTGGAATCTAAAGGTGCTGATGACATTACGAAGTGTCGAATCTTCCCTTCCACCCTCTCTGGCAGTGCAAGGGACTGGTTCTAACAACTTCCTCCGGGCTCGGTTGATTGTTTCAACGAGCTCCGAGAGCTCTTCCTAGGCCAGTATATCATCCAGACCGATAGAATCTACACCACGGATGACCTGACTCGAGTCCGACAGAGCAGCAGGGAATCCCTCCGGGAATACATTACTCGATTTCAGCTAGAACGATCTCGGTGTCGCGACTGTGATGAGAAGGTAGCCTTCGCCGCTTTCAAGAGTGGTCTCCTAGAGGGGGACTTCTTGTTTGAACTCAACCGCCGCAATCCGCGCACCTACAAAGAACTCATGCAAGAGGCCATTGCCTATGCTACTGCTGAATTCAAAACATATGGGAAGAAGCCGCCCACCATGGATCGCCCAAGTACCGACCAGGCCATCATAGTGCCACCCCAGCCCAAGCCCTACTCGGGTAACCAGTATGGGGGGTCCGGGAAAAAGTTCAATAAGTTCACTAAGAAACAACTTGGTGATGGTAGAGGTGGAGGACAACGAAGGGAAGAAACTTATCAGACATCCTACGCCTCCAGGTTCAAAGTCTATACAATTCTCACTGTCACTTATACAGAATTGTATCCTCAGATCAAAGACATACTTCCTAAGCTCCCACCCCGCCCACCACAAACACGATACCGGGCTAACAAGAATTTCTTTTGCCTTTACCATGACGACCATGGCTATGACACCGAAGCATGCAGAGCTTTTAAGGAGGCAATAGAAACTTTGGTACAGGAAGGAAAGTTGGATGGTTTTATAGACAAGGAGGCCATCGAGAAGGCCAAGACCGACGGACAACGCCGGGGGCGGGTCAATACCATCTGTGGGGGCCCGACCCTCGCTGGCAACTCCAACAGAGCTAGGAAGGAATAAGCCCGAAGTGCTCAACCATGCTCCGGCATTATGGCTGTAGACTTCCACCGTAGCAAAAAGACTCATAAGCTCGGGTGGTCGCCCATTTCCTTTGCTGAGGAAGAGGAACGTGATTTGATCTTCCCACACGATGACCTTGGTCATCGAAGCCACCATAGCTAATTTTGATGTGGCTCGGATCCTTGTCGACTGTGGTAGCTCCGTCAACATCCTCTTCGCTCCATCCTTCACCGCTCTTGGAATCGACCAGGAGAGGCTTGACCGGTCGGTCGCTCCTTTGCTCAGCTTTTCGGGCGACATGGTCACCCCTCTTGGTGGGATCTACCTCCCCCTCACCCTCGGGAGGTATCCTTCGTCCGCTACCACAACCACTCAGTTTTTGGTGGTCGACTGCCCCACAGCTTACAACGTCATCCTGGGACGACCGGCTCTTAACCAATTGAGGGTTATGATCTCCACTCACTTGCTTTTGATCAAGTTCCCGACTTCATGTGGAACGGGGGTAGTCAAAGGCAATCAGGTATCAGCCAGGTCCTGCTATATGACTTCAGTCAAGAGGAAAAAAGAGGTCAAGCCCTCTATGGCTGTTTGTGTCTCCAACAACTGCCCTACCCCAGACGCCCTACAAAATCATTGAGGTCGTCCGTCCGGGCACATACAGGCTCCGCGCCACAACCGGCAAAGAACTCGGCCACCCTTGGCGCGCCGAGCACCTCCGCTACTTTTACAAGTAGACACATATTGTACCCCCCGGGGACTTTTTTCAATTTCATCTATGTTATCGCTTTAGTAAATGAGAGTCCTACCATGGACACATTTTTCTTCATTTTTATTCAAAGTGTTAATTGTCTGTATGGACCCCCGGGTCATCAAGCATCCGACCCCACCCATATCCGCCCCATGCATTCAAGGGAAGCTAAGTACCATGCATTCAGGGTGCGGCTATGGCAAATGCATTCAAGGGAACCTAAGTACCATGCATTCAAGGGAAAATCAATTTCATGCATTCAAGGGAAACTAAGTACCATGCATTCAAGAAAATCCCACAATACCATGTATTAAAGGGAAGGGCATCCTACCCTATAAACGGGTTGGACACCCTCCAAATCATCCAAATATCATAATGTACAAACTTAATAATCGAAAGAGTTTGTAATTTGGTACGGGCTACATCCGACCCGACCATATAACTCAAACAAAAATAGGGCGATGGTCCGCCCACCCCTGCCCCCGGGCCATGTTTGCTTCAAACATTTTTTTGGGATCCTCTCCCATGTCATGCTCCCCACCTGTGGATGCTCCATCCTCGGGCTCTCCCCCCTAGGTACCTCCCTCTGGGACGTTGGCATGCCCATCATTACTGTCAGCCCCTAGCAGACCACCTGCTTGGCTTGGCTCAGCTCCTCCCCGCGCAGCTCCAACTCTTGCCTAGCTTGGTCCGCCTCCTGGCCTGCAGTAGCTCGGCATGCAATGCATCGTTCTACCCGACCACTTGCCTNGCACCCACCCAGGCTTCCTCGCCGCGCACCCACCCAGGCTTCCGCGCCGCGCACCCACCCAGGCTTCCACCCCACGCACCACCCAGATTTCCGCGCCGCTGACGCCAGCTCTCTCCGAGCTTCCGCCTAGTGCACTACCAGCCCCGGCCCGAGCCCAGGTTTCCGCCCCGCACACCTGCCCATAAAAAAAAATCAAGATGGGAAGTACTCGGAATACCAAGACAACACCATGGACATATCAAGATCGTTACTGGTTTCCCACCCCTCATAAGTGCTCTTCAACCCCCAAATTTACAACATTCACCCTATCCCTTTTCACATGCTCAACCACCAACCATTTATCAAAGCCAATATTCAAAAAATCAATTCAAGGGGAAGAGCGATACAAACCCAAGCTTTACCTGTATTTCGCGGCTTCCACAACTCAGACGGGTTCCGACCCACTTATCTTGCTTCCTATGTACCTGGCCAAAAACACAACAACACCCAATAAATTATAAAGTCCAACAATGAAAGCGTGTGGCCTACCCAGTGCTCGGCAAGGTTCATACCCACCTGCACCTCCACCTGCCCCCGCTCACATTTTCCACAAATTCACAATTCCAAATTTTCCAAGGCAACAAATTTCACAAACAAAGGGCTAGGAAGGATTTCAAAGTATCTACCTCAAGTGCTCAAAACAAGCTTCAATTTTTTGACCCGCTCAATCCGAGCAGCCCTCCTGCCCGAGCCTCCTGCCCGAGCAGCCCGTGTTCGCACCTGCACCCTCTTGCCCGAGCAGCCCGCGCCCACGCTTCCACCCAGCGAAGCAGCAGTCTCTCTCCGCGCCCACCACAGCCCCAGCCTGAGCCGAGCAGCAGCTCCTCCCCCAGCGGCGCAAGCCTCCGAGCAGCCCCCCCAGCGGCGCCACTTCAGAGCAGTCCGGCCCGAGCCCACAACACCCCCCCGAGCCGCGCACCCTCTCAGCTCCTCCGCCTGCGCACAGGCGTTCCGAGCCGCGCACAAGAGTTCCGAGCCGAGCCCACTGCACCGCGCCTCCACGCAGAACCGAGCGCCTGCCTCCGAGCACCCCCCTGCTCCGGCCCGACTAGCGACCCAAGCCCTTATCCGTCCGGCCCGAGCCCGCTCAGCCACCCCCTGCAACGCCCCGATCCTTCGCGACCCACGTCGATCCGCGCAGCCCGACCCACGTCGCTGCCCGCGCAGCTCTCCTCTCCGGCCCGACCCCTCCCTCTCTGACCCGACCTACAGCCCCCCTCACCCGCACAGCTCTCCCTCCGGCCCGAGCCGACCAAGTCCGGTCACCCGAGCAGCCTTCCCCTTTTTTTCTTTTTTGGATCCGAGCCGTGCCCTCCCTTCCGCCCAACAGAGTTTAAAAAAANGCCTCCTAGGCCACGACCTCCTAGGCTCCGGCCTCATAGGCTCCGGCCCCCTGGGCCCCGGCCTCTTAGGCTCCGGCCTCCCAAGCTCAAGCCTCCTGGGCCCCCGACCCGTGTCAACTCACTCGGATCCTCGAGACCGGTGACACGTGGCGCTCGTACAGTGCAAGTCACCACAAAGGACACGTGTCGTCACCGGATTGGTTGACACTCTTCCAAAGGTACTATAAAAGAGGTACCTTCTTGTCACAAAAGGACAACTGAAATCATTATTATACTATTCACTCACTCTGCTCTCAGATCTCTCTAAACACTGACTTGAGCGTCGGAGGAGCTTTGGCCGGCACCACACCGGTGCCCTTCCCGCTCACTTTTGTGTACTTGCGCAGGGTGCTTTGGATATCATTCTCTCTCATTACTCATCAGTCGGACCCAGCTACCCGTTCCTGCCCCACTTCGACGTGTCATCCACTCAGTGGTGGGTCAACGTGCCTACGTGGTTCGACTCGACGTTGACTGCTCTACCATTTTTGAGCATCAACAGACATAGACAAAACTCTAAGAATGTACCTCATTTTAAGATAACGTATACTTCAACGGAAGGTCTATATATACGAGGCCCGCCCCTTCTGTTGAGGTATACTTTATCTTAAATATGATAAGGTATGACTTGTAGATGTAGGACACACTTTGCATTGTAATTTGATGATCGAAGTTGTTTAATTTTTAAGTTTTTATACAAAGATCATTCTTGCAAAAAATTATATATATATAAATGGGACTAACCGTCCTAGATCTGTAACAAACTACACGTTTCGAACTTGGCACCTCCTCCTATGCATGTGCAAGTTGGTTTCCCAAAATAAAAGTCACATAAGCACAAAGCATCAATATATGAAAACTGAAAAGAGCTCAACTAAGCTATGTATATATAATGAAAGCCAAAAATATAAGAACATCCACATGTAATACTAATTAACAAACAGTAGAACTTGTTCTGCCAAAATATAAAATTACCATACACAAAACTCAAATTAACCTAAAGCTTATGCATAACCACATTAATAGTAGACGACAACATCATCAAACTGAAAATTCCAACCCCCATTCCTCATCAATCTCGTAGAATAATCTACGATTTTGACAATCTATAATCAATGAAGACAAATCTTCAAGAGAAGGAAGATCAGAGAAACGTTCTAGGCGCTCTTTAGAACCCTCACACCTAAACTTATTAATGTCTGAAGCAAGCTGAGATATCTCCTCATCACCCTCATCAAAACCTACACAATCTCTCACATCCAAACTACAAGATTCTTGCAGCCCTGGAGTAAAATGAAAAGACTATCCCTATCAATTGTTGCCCCTCTCAAGCTTAAAAACACAATCTTGGGCACCAAGTAGACAACTGCCAATGCCTCATCTTCACCGATATAGGCATAGGCCACTGTTAGACGACAAAAATTCTTGCAGTGCGTGGGGACTACTGCCAGAATTTTCTCCAAATTATCGCTACAACCCAACGACAACATCTTAAAATTATCCCACTTGCCAATTAGTTCTACATTCATGCCTTTATCCAACGATAAAAAACATGGTAAAGCCAAAGTCACAACGCCAGGACACCTGCAAACAATGGATATATCAATGACAATGTTTCTGGAGTGACCAAGGAGATATATATATGCTTACATTAACAAACAAAATGAATAAATGCTTCAAATTAGAAGAAAAGCGTACCCATATAAAATTATGGTCCCAAATTAGTATTAAGATCATAAAGAAAAGCTTCAACAATTATAAAAATTAAGTACAGGCCTTGTACCAAATTAATTTTTGTTGTCGGGAAGAGATCCACATATAGAAAATCATCACTTAAAGCAGAATCGTACATATGTACAACATATGCAAACGCTTCTTCTGAGGGACCTTCTATGATGACTGCAGGCATACAATGCCTGCACTTAAAAAAATAAAAAAAAAATAGACAACCTGCTGAACTGGTAAACAAGTTTTACCATTTTTTTGATGCATCCCTCAAGATAATGGTAACTCTTGATCAAGATGTGGTAACTTATCATATTTTTGATCGAAGTTACCATTTTCTTGAAGCAAACATCAAGAAAATGGTAACCAAAACCTTGCCTCAAACCAAGTTACCACTTTTTTGATCATTCAATTAAGAAAATGGTAACTTGGTTCAAGAATGTGGTAACCAAGCCCAATCATGACCAAAATTACCATTTTTTTTGATTTTTTTCCTCAAGAAATGGTTACTTTTTCTCAAGAAATGGTAAGTTACCATTTTCTTGATCAAAGTTACCATTTTCTTGAACCAAACATCAAGAGAATGGTAACAAATCAGTTGGGCAAAAAACGTTACCACTTTCTTGATCGTTCGATTAAGAAAATGGTAACTTGGTTCAAGAATATGGTAACTAAGCCCAATCTTGACCAAAGTTACCATTTTCTTGATTTTTTCTTCAAGAAATGGTAACTTTTTCTCAAGAAATGGTAACTTTTTCTCAAGAAATGGTAAGTTACCATTTTCTTGAGAAAAAGTTCCATTTTCTTGAACCAATCCTCAAGAAAATG
The DNA here is from genome assembly GCA_003254865.1 of Dryas drummondii. Lineage (NCBI taxonomy): Eukaryota > Viridiplantae > Streptophyta > Magnoliopsida > Rosales > Rosaceae > Dryas > Dryas drummondii. Next base: position 78,433 of record QANW01004475.1, on the reverse strand, counting down.
GTAACCAAATCAGTGGGGCAAAAAACGTTACCACTTTCTTGATCATTCGATCAAGAAAATGGTAACTTAGTTCAAGAATGTGGTAACCAAGCCCAATCTTGACCAAAGTTACCATTTTCTTGATTTTTTCCTCAAAAAATGGTAACTTTTTCTCAAGAAATGGTAAGTTACCATTTTCTTGATCCAAGTTACCATTTTCCTGAACCAATCCTCAAGAAAATGGTAACCAAATCATCCATGCAAAACACGTTATCACTTTCTTGATTGTTCGATCAAGAAAATGGTAACTTGGATCAAGAAAGTGATAACCAAGCCCAATCTTGACCAAACCTCAAGAAAATGGTAACCAAATCAGTGTTGTTACCACTTTCTTAATCATTCGATCAAGAAATTGGTAACTTGGTTCAAGAATGTGGTAACCAAGCCCAATCTTGACCAAACTTACCATTTTCTTGTTTTTTTTCCTCAAGAAATGGTAACTTTAGCTCAAGAAATGGTAAATTACCATTTTCTTGATTGAGGTTACCATTTTCTTGAACCAAACCTCAAGAAAATGGTAACCAAATCAGTGGGGCAAAAAAACGTTACCACTTTCTTGATCGTTTGATCAAGAAAATGGTAACCTCAGTCAAGAATGTGGTAACCAAGCCAAATCTTGACCAAAGTTACCATTTTATTGATTATTTTTCTCAAGAAATGGTAACTTTAGCTCAAGAAATGGTAAGTTACCATTTTCTTGACCCAAGTTACCGTTTTCTTGAATTAATCCTCAAGAAACTGGTAAGCAAATCGGTGGGGGCAAAAAACGTTACCACTTTCTTGATCGTTTGATGAAGAAAATGGTAACTTTGATCAAGAAAGTGGTAACCAAGCCCAACCTTGACCAAAGTTGCTATTTTCTTGATTTTTTTTCTTAAGAAATGGTAACTTTTTGTAAAAAATTGGTAAGTTACCATTTTGTTGATCCAAGTTACCATTTTATTGAACCAAACATCAAAAGAATGGTAACTTCATCACTGGGCCAAAAATCGTTTCGCACTGCAACTGCGTATAGACCAAAAGGCNTTTGTTGAGCTAAGCTGTGCAGATATTTGACCCCTCTTGCCACATCCAATGCTATTGTCACTCTCTGCTTCCAAGTAAAAGGAGGTACCCCATTCTCGCGCCAAGCAAACAAGTGTTGTATCAATGTCCCTTCTGGCATGTACTCGTATACCAGAAGCATCTCATTGCCATTGATGCATGATCCTAAAAGAGCAACCAGATGTCTATGCCTTAGTGAGGACTGCAATTTCTGCATGAAACTCGTTCAATCCTTTAGTTCCTACTGCCACAGATTCCATCCTTTTAACAGCAATCTTAGTCCCATCATGCAATTCACCTTTGCAAACAATTTTAGTCCCATCATTTAAACACAAAGCTCACTACAGTCACCACTGCTCTGGCTATGCAGATCACTTGCAAACGAGTGTAGAAGATTTAATAAGTGGTAACTTCACAAATGCCTAAGTCCCAAGTTACCACTTTCTTGATCTTATATTCAAGAAAATGGTAACTTCACATCAAGAATGTGGTAACCACGTACGCAGGCAACTGTGTACAGACAAACGTGCAATTGCATTCTCAGAGTATTAAATACAAGCTCCTGTTTGCCAATCAGGTTTGGACATGCAATCACAAAATTACATCTTCACCAAACTTACCATTTTCTTGATTTTTTTTCTCAAGACATGGTAAGTCACCATTTTCTTAATCGAAATTATCATTTTCTTGAACCAAACATGAAGAAAATGGTAACCAAATTAGTGGGGCAAAAAACGTTACCACTTTCTTGATCGTTTGATCAAGAAAATGGTAACTTGATTCAAGAATGTGGTAACCAAGCCCAATCTTGACCGAACTTACAATTTTCTTGATTTTTTTTCTCAAGAAATGGTAACATTTTCTCAAGAAAAGGTAAGTTACCACATTCTTGATCAAAGTTACCATTTTGTTGAACCAACCATCAAGAAAATTGTAACCAAATCAGCCAAGCAAAACATGTTACGACTTTCTTCATCGTTTGATCAAGAAGATGGTAACTTAGTTCAAGAATGTGGTAACCCAGCCCAAGTTTGGTTAAGCTTGACCAAACTTACCACTTTTTTTATTTTTTTCCCCAAGAAATGGTAACTTTTCCTCAAGAAATGGTAAGTTACCACATTCTTGATCAAAGTTACCATTTTCTTGAACCAAATATCAAGAAAATGGTAACGGAATCAACCAAGTAAAGCACGTTACCACTTTCTTCATCAATTGATCAAGAAAATGGTAACTTGGTTGAAGAATGTGGTAACCCAGCCCAAGGTTGACCAAACTTACAATTTTTTTGATTTGTTTTCTCAAGAAATGGTAACATTTCCTCAATAAATGGTAAGTTACCACATTCTTCAACCAAGTGACCATTTTCTTGAACCAAATATCAAGAAAATGGTTACGGAATCAGCCAAGCAAACATGTTACCACTTTCTTGATCAATCAATCACGAAAATGGTAATTTCGTTCAAGTAAGTGGTAACCCAGCCCAAGCTTGACCAAACTTACCATTTTCTTGATTTTTTCCTCAAGAAATGGTAACTTTTTCTCAACAAATTTGAAGTTACCATTTTCTTAATCCAAGTTACCATTTTCTTGAACCAAATCTCAAGAAAATGGTAACGGAATGACTGGGCCATAAAACGTTTCGCACTGCAACTGTGTATGGACGGAAGGGCAATTGCATTCTCAGACTACTCAATACAAGCTCCTGTTTGGCAATTCGGTTTTGACATGCAATCTAAAATTACACAGTTTGACTAGTCTGGAAACGCGCCGGATGCAGCATCTGTTGAAGAATCTGCCTCCTTCTTGGACACATTTACTCTGCCTGGGATTGAATGATAGGTCTACTGCATCCTCGTGCACAACTGGGGTTCCTATAAGGCATATTATTATGGAGGCAAGCCCCTGCCCATGACAATATGTTTTTCAGCATCTCTTCTTAAATGAATGTATTTGTCTAGTCTAACATACCCAATTATCCTTTGCTAGTTTACGTTGGAGTGCCAATATTTACTAACGAACATGAACTTATTAACGTCTCAATAACTTAATTGTCATAATTTTCAGGATGCACACCGCTATGCCATTTATTTACCAAACAATGCAGCCACGTATTCATACACACAGTCACATTACTCACATCCATAAACAACAGAACGAACAAAATGCATTAAATAAAATGGCCAAGCATACACTTCATCCATAGTACTTAGATTGAGTCTTAGTACAACAATAACCAAGCAGATACCGAAGAAGCAATTCTCACTACATGAAAACTGCAAAATTAATCAAGAGTAACTGCATAAAACCCAAATTGTAGCCTGCCAAGTTTGGTGACGTTACGACCAGTTTTTCACATTATAATTACATTCGTTATTACGGGGAGTAAATGTCATCAGGATCAGGTGACCACGATGAGTCAGATGGCCACCATGGATGCCAATTGGCAGGGGTGCAGTCCGGCGATGACTCTGAATGATAGTCTTTCCCAGGTTCTTCATCCACCAAATCCAGGGGTCTGGACTGTTGAGATAAATCAGGGGTAGCTGACCCTTGTGATGAATCTGCGACATTTGACACTCCGATATCTTTGGGTGGTTGTGATGCCGAAACAATTGTGAATCCACAGCTACTGTACTCATCTACCCATATCCAGCCATGGCAGTCAGTCTTACCCTAATACAAAACACATGCATTATGACGTTTCAATGTTTTGGTTGCTTTAAGGATTGGGCAAACTTAACAACAAGGTTCACTTACATTAGTCCCTTCGCATCCCCAGGCTGGACGTTGATTACCTTCAAAATTGGCAATATATTGCATTGAACCATTGCAAACTAAGCACCGTGGACCTAAGTCGTTGGCCATATGTTCCTACTTGCACAAAAACACATTGTCTTTATTCTTTGCAAACATATTATGGAAAAATATCTAACAATGTGAAATTTTGATCTATAACACACCATGTAGGCAATTTCCAATATTCAACTGCAGCAAGATAATAATGCTTTTGAAGGAAAAATCATAGTTTTTTCAAGAAGCTTTTTCTTCTTTCTTTTTATGGCCATTCATTTTGTTTTCACGAAACATTTTGCAAACTCCTTACTGAAATGGGAGAACCTAAAATGGATATCTGTCTTCCCAACACTAAATAACTAGACATCCGCGTGTATGACAGTAGAAAAAAAACCGACCACATGCACAAAAAAAATATAAACAAATTACATACATACCCAACCTTTACAGCAAAAACAAGTACAAGGGCAGGGAGATGATCCAAAAGAGAAAAAATCTCATGTTGTGCTTATTTTGAGTAACTTCCGTACTAGATTGAAGATGGGTAGCCACCGCAGCCCCTTGTGGGACTACTTCAGCTCTACAACTCTCGTCACTTGTTTTTATTAACAATAAATTTTTAAAATTCCTAACCAATAACACAGCAAGCAAGTATAGCAACCAATAACATTTTAGTTTACTAAATTACTCACAAGTTAGGAACCAGGTATCAAGCTGCCAGAAATGAAATCCATAACATTAAGCAACCAATCTCACAACTTAGTTTACTAAATTCGTTTAGAAAATACTAGCTTTCTAATACGCTTGTGTAAGTGATTTTTTTATTATTTGTTTTTCAAATCCCAAAAAAAAATATAAGCATATCAGCATATTTGATATATGGAAATCTTACCTTACTCCTGTTCTGAAACCAAACTTCAACGTGTCTTGGCTTCAATGTAAATTGCTGCAAGTGCCTGTTTCTGAGCCGGAATGAATTAGTTCAAAATCCAAATATTAAGTTCATGAAAGAGATAGAGAGTTTGACATATGAATAAAACTACAAAAACAAATGTAAACAAATCGAAGCCCTAACCTGGGTGAGCGAGACAGCGTCTGAGTTTTACGGTTTCTGAGAGATCGAAACTCGGTGAGATAGAGAGTCAGCGTGAGTTTTCTGGGTTTCTATGTTTCGAAACTCAGTGAGAGAGGGTCCGAGTTTTCTGGGATGATGGGCGATGGACGTGCTAGGATGGGTTTCTGAGTATTCTGCGTGTTTTTGTGAGAGGATGGCGAAAGGGTGGCGACAGGGCGAGGATTGAACGATAGTGCGAAGACGGCGAGAGAGACTCTGATCTTTCTTTGATGGGTTTCTAAGTTTTTGGTGAGAGGATGGCGAGATCGAGGGTGGCTAGAGGGCGAGGATTCAGTGAGAGAGTGAGAGACTGCGAGGGCGAGGATTCAGTCAGAAGGTGAGGGACTCAGAGGGCGAGGGCAGCGAGATAGAGTCTGGGTGAGGCTAGGTTATTTATTTTGAATCGAGAGTGAGCTGAGCGGAAATTCTGTGTGATTTGGGTTTTACCATTTTTTTGATGCATCTCTCAAAAAACTGGTAACTCAGGCAATATTTGCTAACTTACCAAATCTTGACTAAGAGTTACCACTTTCTTGAGGGATCCATCAAAAAAGTGGTAACTTCACAAAACTGCCTAAAACCCAGGATACCACTTTATTGATCTTCTATCCAAGAAAATGGTAACTTCACATCAAGAATGTGGTAACCACGTACACAGGCAACTGTATACAGACCATCATGCAATTGCATTCTACAAGCCTTAAATACGAGCTCCTGTTTGGCAATCAGGTTTGGACATGCGATCACAAAATTACATCTTCATCAAACTTACCATTTGTTATAATTTTTTTTTAAAGAATTGGTAACTTAATCTCAAGAAATGGTAAGTTACTATTTTCTTGATCGAAGTTACCATTTTCCTGAACCAATACTCAAGAAAATGGTAACCGAATCAGCCAAGCAAAACACGTTACCACTTTCTTGATCGTTCGATCAAGAAAATGATAACTTGGTTCAAGAATGTGGTAGCCAATCCCAACCTTGACCAAAGTTACCATTATTTTGATTCTTTTCCTCAAGAAATGGTAAGTTACCATTTTCTTGATCCAAGTTACTATTTTCTTGAACCAAACCTCAAGATAATTGTAACCAAATTAGCCAAGCAAAAAACGTTACAACTTTCTTGATTATTTGATCAAGAAAATGGTAACTTCGATCAAAAAAGTGGTAAACAAGCCCAACCTTGAACAAATTTACCATTTTCTTGATTTTTTTTCTTAATAAATGGTAACTGCTTCTCAAGAAATGGTAAGTTACCATTTTCTTGATCCAAGTTACCATTTTCTTTAACCAATCCTCAATAAAATGGTAACCAAATCAGCCAAGCAAAAAATGTTACCACTTTCTTGATTGTTTGATCAAGAAAATGGTAACTTCGATAAAGAAAGTGGTAACGAAGCCCAACCTTGAACAAAGTTACCATTTTCTTGATCCAAGGTACCATTTTCTCAAACCAATCCTCAAGAAAATGGTAACCAAATCAGTGGGGCAAAAAATGTTACCACTTTCTTGATCATTTGATCAAGAAAATGGTAACTTGGTTCAAGAATGTGGTAACCAAGCCCAACCTTGAACAAAGTTACCATTTTCTTGTTTTTTTTTTCTTAAGAAATGGTAACTTTTTCTCAAGAAATGGTAAGTTACCATTTTATTGATCCAAGTTACCATTTTCTTGAACCAATCCTCAATAAAATGGTAACCAAATGACAGGGCTAAAAAACTTTTCGCACTGCAACTGTGTATAGACAAAAGAGCAATTACATTCTCAGACTAATAAATACAAGCTCCTGTTTGACAATCCATTTTTGACATGCAATTCAAAATTACACTATCGGACAAGTCTGGAAACGCGCCAGTGGTTCAATTTTTTTTTCAACTTGGGTGGGTTAATTTTGATATTTAGGGCGAGGATGGAATTTTGGTTTCACTTTCAGTATTTTTTGTTTTAATTTTTTGTTTTAGTGATTTTAAGTTTTAGTTTTTTGAATTTTAAATTTTGTAGGGGGTTTTTTTGTTTTTTTTAGAAGAAATATTTTAGGGTATTAAGTATTACCGAGTTTAATGAAAAACCTTATTCTAAATGTTTAAAACTATATACATTACACATTTACATGGGTTTTAAATTTTTAATTGATATATGTGTTATAATTTATATAAAACATACAATTTAATAGATAATTAGATATATACCCTAAATCCTAAACCCTAAACCCTAGACCCTAAATCCCTTACCCTATATCATATACCCTATACCCTATATCGTATACTGTAAACCCTAGACCAATTAATGATTGTTAACTCATTGCTATTTGTCTTATACTTATATTGTCTTTTTCTAAATAATTGGTAAATGATTGTTGTTTCAGCTTTCAAAATTTTTATTAGAAAAACCACGATTGTTCAAATGGACCTAACATCCACATCTCCGATTGCGCCGATTTTTTAGCAGGGATGATCTTTAAGTGGGATTTCGATTTTTTAATTACATTTATTGCTTTAGATATGTTTTACAATTTATATAAAACATATGTTTTGTGGTTATGAATTTTTGTTATTACATTTATATATGCTTTGGGATTTGGCTAGATTTAGCCACTGGGTGATTGGGGTTTGAGCAATTGGGTTTGCCCAGAAGTAGGTAGAATTTTCAGAAAATGTTGGCTTCAGCCACATTTTTCAGACCTTTTGTCTTATGCATAAATCAACTTACACATTAACTTCAACAACTATGTGGTAATTCATAAATTAAAGTTTGACTGCCAAGGCTATACAAGCTAAGCACAAATAAATGACATGGTAATAGTGTTCTTTTTTTTCCCATCTTGGGTGGGTTAATTTTAATAATTTCGGAGGGGGAAGGAATTTTGGTTTGAATTTCAATATTTTGGGCGGGGAATGAATTTTAGTTTCATAAAAACACATATTTTGGGAAGGGGAGCAATTTTGGTTTCAATTTTTACTTTTTGGGCGGGGAATGATAATTTTGATTTCCATTCCAAGTCTGTAAGGTGAAAATTCATAATATTTACCTCAAGCCTCCAATAAATGCACAAAGCACTTCCGATCATCCCACTACATACTATATTAAGTAAATTGATCAAAATTAACTCAGCCAATATATTAGAGGTCAATATTGGTACTCAAAATCCTTTTAGATTGACAGGAAAACATATTATGTTTTGTAAACCACAATATATGTATTCTAACAGTTTTAAAATATAAATTGATTGCATTTCCAAATGTGAGCGTCAAACAGGGGTGTCAAACTGCCAATTTGATATAGCATTTGCACATCGGACTGCAATGGATTGGCATTGCAATAATATTTCTTCCAAATGTTCATGTATCACATTATCCTAATAAGGGCATATCACTTAAGAAAAAGATCCGCATGTATCACCAATAATATTTACCAAAGTGTCAATACATATTTTTGCAACATATCCACATTTACACCTGAAAGTACCAAAAAGTGCCAATTCAGAGTTTGCCAATACACATGCTTGTATTTTGATGTCAGCTGCAATAATACCCCTTTATGTATTAACCAAACCAATTTCAACAACCTTCGCCCTCATGTCATCCCCAATAAGTATGTTTGAGTGCTTTAAATCTCTTGTGCTGGGGTATTCCTCTCTTCATTGCTTTGTGGGACAGGGGGATGTGGTTCTTGCTGGCTACCTTCTGTGAGGGGCTTGTTTTATGTCTGGGTGCAAATTTCGAAAAATAAAAATGAACTTCATGTAAGGGGACATGAGATTCCTAACCAATTTAAAGCAGCTGTAAGATACGAATGAACTGCATTTCATAATTTGATACCAATGCAAGGAAATAAAGTAAAAAACAAAAGGCAAATTTTCAACCACTGCATAATAATGTGTATGAAGCCTATAAAATGTGCCAATGTGCAGCTAGTGTATATAATTTGAAGCAAGTGTATGAAATTAGGAGCCTACCAAAGCTTTATGTATTTGAGGTTCCAAGCAGCCAAACCAATCCTAATTGTACCTTTCTTTTATTTTTAATGTTTTTTATTTGAATTATATAGTTAAAATGTTATTATAATTGGTAACATATACTAATTAATAGAGTAACCATAAAGATCAGCAGTCAAAAGCAATTTTGCACAGTAGTACAAATTAACTGATTTGTAACAATGTATTCAACTGCAAATTTTTTAGAACAAAGGAAGAACCTCTAACTTACTGAGCAATACAGAAGTTTGATCTACTAATTCATACTATCAGAATATTTTAATCAAATTGTTTGATTAATCAGAGTGTTTTAATCATGAATCGATACCTACTCAAATCATAATCTATATACCAAGGTAAAAATGTGGAACTACTTTTCCACATCACCCCTAAACAAAGGAAAAACGAAAACCAGAAAGCGTAATCTCTATTTTAAGAGACTTAAAGCCCTAGCCCAAATGACTGTATGTCCATTTTACGTTGGACAATTGAATTGAGAAGCCTTATGAATTAGCTTTGAAAGTCAATTTTGCGACGTCTGTATCTTGCTAAGTAGCTATATCTATACATAGACAATATTAACCATTAAACCATCTTATTATTGGGCATGTGATCAACTATTTAAGAAACCTGAAGAAAAAAAAATGATTTGACAACATGTTTATGTGTTTATTAACATTATTGTTTAGGTAGAAACTTGCCAAAAGCAGACATAATATACAATGGGTTTATAAAATGTTGGGGTCCTAAATATAACACGGCCTGAGATATATAGTTATCTCATTCATTTGCCTACTTTGGAGACCAGTCTTAGACAAAACCAACCTTGCAAGTGTTGCAAACGAAATGAAATCATGTCCATAACGAAAATCAAATACTGCCACTACAAGAAAAATGTCGATAGATATCAGTCGTGGACTGATATCTATTTGGGTAGCCGTCTGATATAGGGCGTCGTGATATCTAATGTATGGTATTTTAGATATCAGTTTTAAACTGATATGTAAACATTGTTTATTATATCATTTTTCTTTTTCAACCTGATATCCTAAATACAAAATGGATATCCAATTTGATATTATTTCTGATATCTATAAAATCCAAGTACCAACAGAATTGGTCAATAGATATCGTATTGGATACTAATACTGACATATAACTCGATATCAATATCAGGTTTGAGGTAGAATATGATATAAAATTATAGTATCAATATTAGGTCTATAGTAGAATCTGATATATATAATCTTGATATCAATATCAGGTATGGAATAGGTTCTGATATCTAAATATTGTTTTTATATCAGATCTGAGAAAGAACCTGATATCAAAGCGTTATAAAATATCAATTATTAGTCTAAAACTGATATCGTTTAGTATGTCGATTTCACAAAAGAAAATTGGAATACAACTTGCTATATCAGTTTTTTTTCACCTAAAAAATGATATGAATACATAAATTTGAGCCTGTACATAAATTTGTGCAGCCATAAAATCTTCCATGCATTCTCATTCCATATATTTCAATAATCACCAATAACAATATTCAAAGCTGCCTACATGTACATAATCACCAATAACAATACAAATATCCAACAAGATAACCATATATATATTTTTTGTTTTGTAGAGGTCTAAACATACCATGCCACCAGCCTAATAACTAAGGCAATATTGCCTAAACCCTGCTTGTTAAGACCTTTACAAAACCAAAACAATGTACCAAACGCTGCCCACATGTACAAAATAACATGACAGCACCTAGCCTAATTAATCTGCAAATCAGCACTATGTCTAGCTAGCTAGCTAGTTCTATCTTCAATTCTGCCATCCTTTACAAAATAGTCATGGCAGCATGTATGATCTAATTAAAAGCACCAAATCTTCAATCTTCTTCCATGCTTTACAAAAAATGAGCATGCACGACAGCTTTCTTCTATCCACAAAAAAGGCAAAATGCACACCACCTACCAATTAACTTGTCGGTCTAAAGATAATTGTTCAGAAAATCTCCCCATTCCACACGCAACTCATCTATTTGATCTTGTGTGTATCCGCTTCGCTTGGTCTTCATATTGGACCACTGAAAACATCAAAGGAACATATATTCTTTAATTTAATCACAAATTCATTGATCTCATAAGTTCTATATACTGAATACATGCATGCCTTATTAATCTCAATTTTCAACTAAACATGCATATGCATAAAGAATAAAAGCAAGTCAGAGTAGTTGAATGGACAATAGCAGCACTAGAAAATGAGTTGCTGCCTAACAACCCTCCCATTTCCTTGCTTCATGCATATGTGTGCTTTTAAGAAAATTGCTTATCCTTGAAAAGAGACCACACTATAAGAAAAGCACCAAATATTCCTTCTCCCTGTAGTTGCAACCCTGTTTCAAATTAATAATATATAGTAACAATATGACACAAAGCAGCAGAGGTTCTCAGAGGTTCTCCACTCTAACTTTCACATTAATTTCAAATACCTCTCTCTCAAACATCAAAGATGCAGTTTCTCCAAGTTGAACTTAGTCAAAAATTTGGGTATGCATGCATGCAGTTTCTACATTGTTTATTGAACCACTTAAAGGATAAAAGGCAGATCAGATTATTCAATTGCATATATTACAAACCATACTTTTAAGTATTTAATCCAAATGCATGAACAACACAAACGCAATACAATCTAGCTTGGGTAGATATTTTTTTTATTAATTGGAAATCTGACCTTGGTCGCATAATCAAGGTTGGTATCCTCAATAATTTCCTTCATGTACTGCATCACATAGTAACCACACTCAACACCACCAGGTTGCTTTGGACACTATGCATGATATATCCAAAAAAATGGCACATAGTTAATATTCAAGCCATATGCATATGTGGACTTGTCAGACAAATAAAATTAAGGTTAATGACATTAAAGGTTGAGGACTTACGAATAGATGCCTCCACTGGGGCGTTTTCTTAGTTGTCCTACCCGTGAGTCCATTAAAGTGTCTAATAGCACTTAATCAACAAAAATTGAAAATTTTAATTATATGTCTTGAAACAAAGATGGTATATAAATCTGGGGAAAAAAAGAGTGGTTACAATGAATCAAATAAAAGTAAAGTCTTACTTGTTGACAATTGCCATCCACTCTTTGTCATGGGTTTGCTTCGGAAGAGGGTCCATGATAAAAACTGCATCTTTATCTTCATTGATAATGGTCAAAATCCAGTGTGCCCTTGAAAAGGTTAACATTAATCAGCAAGTACAATCTGATTTGCCCATATGAAAACAATTTGCTTTAAATTAATCAATAGATAAGTAATTTCAGAAACTTACCCAGAATTGTATGGAAGTAAAAAAACACGATCTGATTTGCCCATATGAAAGCGATCTGCTAAATATTGTGATCGCTGTTGTGAGTCGCCTACTCCAAGTGAGATGCGCGAGGGGTCCACAAATGCAACCATTTCTTCCATGTGTGAGTTCAAAACCTTTTCATATAGGTGCCTAATTATTTATTTCAATTAGTTCATATCCTACCAGCTACTAGATCAGAACTTAAATATTAGAGAAAATACTCATTGAATCAGCAAGCACAATTACCTCATGTAAAGCACGATGCACGTGGCCGATAATTCTTGCATCTCCATGATGGAAGTAATGTCCTCTTTCAAGATGTATAGACGTCGGACATGCCCAAAGAATTCTTCCTCTAAATCTGCTGCAATAGCTCTTCCACTTGTGGCCATCGCGTCACACGCAAAACGATATAAGGCCTTGCAATTCGGAGGCACTCGCTTGCCAGCTTCTGATGTCTTGAATAACTCTTTCCTTATGACAGGATCCTGTTTTTTTTGTTTCTAGGGTGTTAAGAAAAAACAAGCAACACTCTTAACAACAAAAAATCTTAACAATTAACAACAATGTGAATTAATTAATTTATTAGAAAAATTCCTTAGACACAAGAATTCTCTTTCTGAAGGGTCGCCACTGCAACCTTGACTACTGAAAATCAGATGTGCTTACACAATCTATAAGTACCCGATGGTGCATAGCATACATCAACTAACAGTGTGTCAAAATTGTCTTTTTTTTTCTGTTATTTACAGAAACCAAAACTTTTATTTCCAATAAAATAGCAATAACTAGACAAAAACTACAATCGATCTGTTGCATAGTATGTACAAATTGTTAGAATGGTCTAAAAAGGAAAATAACTTTTTCCTAGAACTCGAACATTCAAGAACTATTCCAGTCTCATATAGGACATCACCAATCCACTTTATGGTATAAGCACCAGTGGAACCATTCAAATGCACCAACTGCAAGGGACAAAAGAATGTCCCTTCCATAAACATGTCTCCATCAAAGAAATAATCTTGCTATACACTGAAAGCACAGCTCCTCTACCAAACTTAAGACGATAAACAATAAACTAATAGCTCAAGTTAATACAACCTTTGAGAGCAGAAAACTCTGGGAATCCAACTAAAAATTAACTATAGAAAGAAAGAAAAAGGCAAGACTAATCAATGCAAGAGGTCCTAGAATTTCCATCAGCTAGATAACCAACAGGAAAAAAAAAAGTTTTTACATTAAAAGAGACCTTTTCTTGTTTAGTTGGTTAAAAACAATTGTGGCGTGGTGAACGAAACTCCCACCATTGCAAAGTCTACAAAGAGTCCAATGTATACAGCCATAGCCCTGTTTGTGGAGAGATTATTTCCCTTTTCGAACCCAATGAGGAAACTTACAGTTATGTCGAGACTCGCCCTCTGTGTTTAGGTGGTTGGGAGATAAAATCTATATACACTTAAATAAAAATCCAACACACAAAAAAAGTTCTTGTACAAAAAAAAAGGCCATTAACCCAACCCTAGGCACCAAAATTTGGTCAAAAACGAGTGATCCAAGATTCTAACAAAGGTTCCAGTATAGTGAAACAGATGACATCTCCAGAGACAGCAATCAGAGAGCACAAGGACACAATCCTACCTAGACTCTGTTTAATAGCAGGGTGCATGGTATCCACCAAACAGCCATATTGGGAACTACTACACATCCTCTATCATGAATTAGATGGTCCATAGCTTTGTTCAGTAAGAGAACCTATTCAACCAAGCCATAATCCCATCTAATTGGCTATAGGATTTTTCTTCATAGGGACCACATGGCTCGCAGTACTCATCAATATATCAAGACCCACCTTTGTCCAAGATAGAAACTGTAGTTTGCAAGTGAATACCGAAAAACAACAAAAAAACAAACAAACAAACTGGCATGAAAATAGAAAAGTCCATCATCTAATATTTAGCAAACTCATGCAGCGCCAATAGCACATGATATGCACAGAAGTGGCATTAACCTTGAAATTCTAGAAATTTTGCAACCCACTACAGTAAACTAAACAACAATAGCAGGGTTATACTATTAACTATCACAACCAAGCTGAAAATTAAGGCCTAGAAATGTTCTACCAAGTATAGATGGAACTACAGTTGAAAATACTAATTGAACTGGTCAAAATACATAGATGCAACACCAGTTTACACAGCATGTCCTTCCTATGAGTAAGGGCAAGCCAAATTAAGAGCGAACCTGAATTTGCTGGATGCCAGTCAGATCCTTGCAGAAATCACTGAGGAACTGATTTACCCAAACAAATTTACACAGAAAACGCCCTTGTGAGCAAACTCATTTACCCAAAAATTCAGAAACTAATTTACCCAGAAATTCATACTTCACCTGTCGAAAGGATCTTCAAGCGGTGGCGGCGATGGCAAGAGAGAGGCTGGGGTGCGACTGGTCAGGTTGTTCTTTGACGTCTGTGAATGGAGAGGCTAAGAGTCAGAGGGTGAGAGAGAGACAGAGAAGTGAGAGTGACAGAGAAGTGAGAGTGAGAGAGACAGACGAACTCACAATGAAGTCTGGGCCTGGAGTGGCGACGGCGAC
>QANW01004475.1:2806-53541 GCA_003254865.1 Dryas drummondii | reverse complement strand
TTCTCTATCTTCCCCTCTCTCCCTCTCTTTCTCTGTCATCTCTGCCCAGATCCAGACCACGTCAAAACCCAAAGTTGTTGACCTTCGGGTAAGTTGCCGATTACAAAAGTCGTTGGTGGGTGGCCGGCGGCTCGGTTTGCCTCAAAACCCAGATCTGAGATAAAGAGGGAAAAGGGAGAGGGAGAGAGAATGAGAGGAAGATAGAGAGAAGGAAAGGTCAGGAAGGTGGGGAGGAGCTACCGACAGTGAGGAAAGATGGGGAGGGTGGTGGGGTGGGTTGTAGGGGTGGGCATCAGTCGGGGTAGGTCGGTTTGGGACCCAAACCACCAGCCGGCTGAGAGGCTCGGTTTGCAGTGGTGCTGGCCCGCCACCGACCCATTTCTTTTCAGTCTAGTCAGTTGGGGGTGTAGTCGGATTGCAGGTTATGTGGGTCGGTGGTGGTTTGGGCTAAGAGAGGATGCAGTTGGGCTGAAGAGTGGAGAAGATGGTGGTTGTGAGGGTGACTGTGAAGCTTGTTGTGATTTGCAGAGAAGAGAATAAGAAGCTGTAAAAGAGGAGAGAAGAAAATAGAAGGGGTGGTTAGCTGGGCTGAGGAAGATGATGACTGGTTGGGTGGCGGGCAGGTTAGTTGCCAACAGTCGGGGTGGGGTGGGGTGAGTTGGGTCGGGATTAAGGTAGGAGAGGGAATGCTGGGGCTATTTTTTTTTTTTATTGTTTTCTTTACTTAATTCAAATTTTAATTTTTTTAATTTTTTTTATATATTATAGTTTTATAATAATTTTTTGTCCACATGGCGGGTTGTCAGTTCCGAATATGGGACACGTAAGCGTTTTTTGACAGACCCATAGACGGAGTTGACGAAATATTGAAATTGTAAAGTTCGGGGGGCAAAGTGGGAGGAATGAAGTTTCAGGGGGTAAATTAAAAATCGAAGTTACTTTCAGGGGGCATTGGCGCGAATAAGCCTTCATAATACACTAGTGATTGTGCCCGCGCGGTGCTGCGGGTGTGAAAAACTTATAAAATGTGCTAAAGGCTTATAAAATTTAAGTAGATAGATGGAGTGTTTTGTACCCACTAAAGCTACAAACTTTATGAGCTCTAAAAATATTATGAAAGTGGATACAAATCATACTATTACATTGTTCATATTAAGTTATCTATTTAATTAAACAGTGATAACTAAATAGAAAAAGTAAGCAGTGATAATCTGAAGCTGCTTCTTGATTTGACTAAACATACTAATATATACGAGCATCATTTATCAGCTTTCTAGGTTGGTTTACAGCATTGATTTCTTTTATTTTAGGAACCATATTATATATACATACTGTTATTTTACCATTTTTTCAGTACTTTATAATATTCAAGGTGGAAAAGCTTTCTCGAAAGGCAAGGGGGGAGGGTGTTGTTTTGGAACTTGAGAGGGTATTCATCCACCATTACGGTTAATTGTAATATATATCATGGATATCTATGCTTCATTAGCTCCCCAGATTTCATCCCAAAAATAAGATCTTCCTACATATCTATCTAAACAGCCTTGGTTGTCACTTCCATTACCTATATAAAAAATAATTTCAATGACTAAATTGAGAAGAAACTAAAAACCTTTCACTTAATGGTTATAACATGATATAAGCATCATTTGTAACTATAATAATGTGTCAGCCTATGTATGAAGTTATGAAAGATATTATATTGCGTCAAGGTTTAAGCTCCTAACTTTTATTCAGTGGCTAGACTAGTACAGTATCATAAGCTACACATATTACATATATTTCTGTTCTGCTGTTTAATGGAATATCAAGACATGAGACCATTTTGATGATGACTTAAATAATTAATATCTTCTCACATCCCTCACATTCAAATGAAAGTCTGTTAGGTTCCCCTTTTTTTGCCACTTAACAATGTCTCATCTACTTGAGATATAATGAGAGCAAAAGCTTATACCAACCCCTTCAATCAAACACCAGCAAAACAAGATGCAAGTGCCTTTTTACGTAGAGCTACCTCTCCTTTAATAATTAATAGAGATATGAGTATATAAAGAGCATCTATATATAGCTGGGCCTAAACAGGCTTAAACTGATATTCATTAGCATAATCCGTCTAAGCTGATATTTTTAGCCTTTCAAGTTAAGCACCCACAGCCTAAAACCTTAGCAATCTTTGGGTAATTGAGACTAACTTCAATTGCATAATTTTGATCTATGCGCCTGTGTATAAGATAACCCCATAAATAGATAACTTAATAACAGTTTTTCTATAAACTGAAACTGAAACTCACAGGCTGCACCACCTGTGAGCAAAATTAGAGACAACTATGCATACCAAAGATATAAAAATATAACTTTCCCATAAACAAACAAAAACGCAGAACACAATATAACAAAGTGCTTCTTATAGGAAAAAAAAAAACACAAAAACCAAGCAAGTAACAGAAAAATTGGGTGCTGGGTGAGCTAGTCTAATCCTTGGTTGCATACAGAAACCCTGGACTCCTGGACTTTTTGTGCTCATGTTATTAAGAAAAAGATACCCCCAAAGCATTTGACCAAAAAAAAAAAAACAGCATACCCAAAGCAGGCCGGCCAAGAGGAGAATAACAGGAAAGCCACTGGCCTTTGGAGGCTGTCATGAAGCATCGTTCGCCCAAGTGAGTGGCACAGAGAGACTCCCCGTGGCGATGCAGCAGGGGAGCATCACCTGCCCTTGATTCGATTGCTTCGTCTTACAGCTGGTCTTACATGGGGGACAATTCTTTCCTTCCGCTTCTTCGAAACAGTCGATGCAGCAGGGCAGGTGGGAATGGGATGAGATTGTTCTTGCGCGTCCTCGTGGTCATCTTCCCCTGCCTCTTCATCGCTGTCTTCCTCGTGATCGTCCTCCCCATCCTCATCTTCCTCCTCTTCAGTTGCCGCTTCCTCTTCTTCATCATCTTCGTCCTCTTCATCTGCCTCCTCATGCTCCTCTTCCTCCCCCGAGTCCGCTTCATCGTCGCTTTCATCATCGGCATCTTCCTGGGCTAATGTAGAAGTCCCCACGTCCGTTCTGCTGCCCTGCACCTTGGCCTCTAGTCCCCTTTGCATGAGTGAATGATAGGTAAAATTATCAAAAACAATTATAACTTTAAAGTGAAACCAAAATTCATCAAAACATGCAATACTCACTATTTGCGACTGTAACGTGTGCACAAGCCGGTCAGATATACCCTTGGAAGTTTCCAGCTCAACAATCTTCCTCCGAGCTGTCGCAAGTTCCCGGCAAGCCTTGCTCAACGAATGGCACTTAGCAAACAGCAGGGATGTTACCCCCGCATGCATATCAAGCAGCTCCGCCACCGTTTCAGCACTCACCTGCAATGTTTGCATAAATTAGTCGACCACATTTACAAAGCATAATTGTTCGAACATACAACATGCACCATATACCATTTCCCTAAGCATACTTGATCGTACACTATACATTAACCATAAAGACAACACACTTACACTTTTGCAATCACTGGGAAGCGGAAGGCATGCAATGTGTTTCCCCCGAGGGATGACAAGCTCCTCACAGTCCCCTTCTTCTCCCACACCCGGAACTGTGATGGACCTACTTGGTATCGGGATTTGACTGCTGACACCCTCGGCTGCCCGAGGTTGAGTACTTGGCATCACACCATCCCCCTCGTCGCTAGATGGCCGGGAAGTATGTTTGTACACCAAGTACTCCCTCCGAAAGGTGTTGTAGTCAGGGCTGTCCGGATGCAGCAAGTCTTTTGCATCCTTGCCTATCAATCCCTCTACTTTTTCCTCCACCGTCAAACGAACGTCGTCCAACATGGTGGGCGGAGGACTGATGGGAACACATGGTGCGGGGGTCCCCAAGCTTTGCATACTCACTCTCTCGCCCAAGAACCAGGCAAACCCAGCAGGCCCTTCCAGGAGTATTCGCAGCCTGGTGATCGAAATACTGGCAGCGACATAGCTTGGCAGATCTGAGGCATTGCTTCCCCAAGGGTGCCATTCAACCTAAAAATGAGAAGAGAAGGGAAATCAAACCAAGTTCACATGTTCTAATTAGCAGTTATAAAATTGAGGACAGAAACAGAAACACAAACCAAAAGTCATACAACGTACAACAGGTGAAAGGAATTGAACAAGTGTGTTATTTTTTTCCAATCTTCCTACTCATACACCTTAAATGGTTTAATCACAGGTGGTTCCGAGGGTACCTGATCAGGCGTTAGGTTTTCGAGGGACTCAATCAGTCCAGCTGTGTCATGTGAGTTGGCTCGCACCCCCGGTGTAGCCAACCACCTCAAGCCTCGAGGCAATGTGTCCTTTGGCTTGGGATCACGTAAAGACACGGGCATCAAGTATTCGCACGCCCATATCTATCAAACAGTAAAAAATAGCGGGAGTTAGTGTATATTAAAAAAACACAACGAACATGGTGCAAACTTTCAAAATGAATTTAATAGTTACGTTACCTCCCATGCGTGCCAAAAGCCTCCCATGGTCCTATTCTTCTTCCTTGAGATGGCGTCCATGTTCCGATACAAGCAGGAAAGAGATGGTGCGCCCCAATTGTATAAACCAATGTCTTCAACCTTCTCAAGACTTGGTACATACCATAGCCACACAAACTTGCTCTTGTCGTTGAGCAAGGTGGCGCCGAGTAGATGGAGGATGAAAAGTCTGACCATCCGATCTTCTAACTCGGGGGTGCCGGTTTTGAACCGCCCGTACTTGGTGTACAGGTCCTCGCACACCATCTTCTTATCCGCAGCCCGAGCAAACTGTTGACCAAATAACCTGGTAAGTCGCCTCTTATCTTTGTGGGCGTCCTCTTCATACTTCACCGGATGCCCACTAAACCTTATTCCGGTGATTGCGTCAAAGTCCAGCGGGGTCATGGTCAGCTCCCCAATTGTGTCAAAATGAAAGGTGTGGGTCGTGTCCCACCACCGAGTTGCCAGGGCAACGTGCAACCTTCTATCCCGCTGGCCTTTTGAAGTTGCCATTTGGACAATGCCCCCAAAGCCTGCTGCATTAACCTTCTCCTTGCAGCTAGAGCTGAGCTCTTTCCACGAACATCTCAGTGTATGTTGTTCGCCACAGCCACGAACAGATTTGATGTCGCACTGCAAGTTCAAATGAAGTAATTAGGATAAACCACATTATGACTAACAACTCACTAAAAACTAACAAAAATCAATTTTAAAGGTAGCTGAAAATCACCATGGACGAGAGATGGACGTCCGTATCCAAGTGGAGCTCCTTGCTGTAAGGATTGCGACTTTGGGGCTTGTGTCCCTTGACACCAAAGCTTGGGCAGTCAGCAGGACTCCAAGCCTTGACTGTGGTCATTGATGCTACTCCTGCAACAACCACGTTCTCGCCGACACTTGACGCCGGCATTCGTCCTGCCACATGACCTTGGCCCATGGCTTCTGTGTTTGCAGCCGTTGAAGTGGAAGCTTGGAGGTGATCTATACCAGAACGGCTGGTGTTGTCGGAACCCCTACCCATATTTTTACACGCAAGCTTTGTTCGTGCCATAATTTACTGTCAAGCAAACAAACAAACAAACTTAATTTACTGGACATATCATTATACATAAAGAAAATTGTCCACATCTCTTAAGGATGACAACTGCTCTCTCTCTCTCTCTCTCTCTCTCTCTCTACCCTCCATCCGAAAAATCCATTACACAGTTATTCATAAACTAAGAAAAACAATTTCTAGCAACCTATAAAGATTCAAACGACAACCAAGAACCTGAAACCAGTACCCAAACCAGAAAATCATTATACCATGACTCACAAAACCTGAAACCCCAACCCAACCCATAACCCATCATTGACAAAGTCACAGAACCCCAATTCCCAAATACAGATAAATGAATAAGCTAAAATCAGTAATTGAAAACCTAAATCAAACCCCTAAGCCGAGAGTCACTAAATCACCAAATAAAAATCGTAAACCTAAATCCCTAATTTGAAATTTCAGAGATGAGAGTGGGAGAGATGAGACACACCTTTTGATTTTGGGAGAGATGCGAGTGAGAGTGAGATGCGACAGAGCCTGGGTGAGATTGAGATTTTGGTCGAGCCTGGGTGTGGGTGTGGGTGGGTTGGAGACTGGGAGAGAGGTGTGGGTGTGGGTGGGTTCGATACTGGGAGAGAGGCGAGATCGAGAGACTTCTCACTGGAGAATATATCGGCCGCTGGACGAGACAGTTCTCACCGAAGAAGATGATCGAGGCAGGGAGAGGGAAGAGAGGGAAGAGAGAGAAGAGAGCGATCGCAGAGAGAGAACTGTAANGTACCCTATCCTAAAAATTTATATAGTTATATACCAATGTACCAACTATGAATTATAGTCTTAGGGTATAAGGTCAGTTATAGGATTACAAATTTTAAAAGAACACACTAGGGTTTAGGGTATTATGGTATGGGATACTAGGGTATTAGGGTATAGGATGATTTTATGGGGTATTAGGGTATAGGTTAAAGGATTTAGGGTTTAGGGTATAGGGTATTAGGGTACACTAGAACAAAAACCTTGATAAACATCACTTGTTTAATATCAATTATTGTAAAAACTGATATTAAAACATTTTAGATATCATTTGATTTGTTCGACAATATCTTAATTCATTAAGATATCACCTAATAATTTTTAATAATTTTTACGATATCTTAATATTTTCAATTTTCATTAAAAATTGAAATCTAAACCCTGAGGCCTTCCACTATGCCACCTGACAAGTGTGACCCAATACTCATTTTGGGTCACAAATGGCTCACACCCAAGCACTATGGGCTGGAAAATAAGACCGAAAAGAGGAAGTGACCCAAAGTGTAACCCAAATCTGGGTCTCAATGTGAGCCAAAATAGCTGTGACCTAATTGCGAAAGTGGCCCACCCACGTGAGGAGAGAGAGTGTGCTATAGCAGAAAATTTGGAGGGCCCCACCTGCAACAATTGTCGGCCACTTGCGTTGGTGTGACGTGTGCGACTGTGATGGGTGATTACCAACAGTCCATATTAAATAACCGTTAGTGATATGAGGCTGCCGTTTTTTGTCATTTTTTTTAAAATTTTAAGTGGCCGGTTTGAAATTAAAGGGTCTAGATTAATGGACCGTTGATAATCAACGGTCCACATCGCCCAAGCTTTTTTTGTTGGTCATGGGCAACAATTGAACATTATGTATGGAACGCTACATAGGCAACAACTTTTGAATAATAGGCAATGTGTTGTTCGTTGCCCATTACTGTTATCGGCAAGGAAAAAAAGAATTTGTTGCCTATTTACAAGAATATAGGATAAAAAAAAATAATTTGTATTTATATGTAGAAACTCACATCTCAATCGTGTTTCCAACAATCTGAACCGTTCATTTTTTAATTCTCCACTCAAACATCATCCAACCAAAAAATTGGGCCAATCAGGTATGTAGAAGTTAAGTAACGGTGATCGAACTTATGAACGATTGTGAGTTTTCTAATAATAATCGAACGGGTAGATGAACTCCAATTGGGATGATATTTTGCAGGATTGATCTGTGAGTATAAATGTAGAAAATGAACTGCTCCGATCATTGAAATCACGTTGTGGTCTTCATAATTATTGAAATGACAAGGTTTCAATGAAAAAGTTCATAGCATAATACTCTTCAAGTGTATGTATATATGTAGAAGCTCACATCTCAATCCTGTTTCAAACGATCTTAACCGTTCAAATGTTGGTTTCCCACTCGAAGATCATCCTTGAAAAAAATCGGCCCAATCAGAGTTGTAGAAGTTAGGTAACGGTAGTCGAACGTATAAACAATCGTGATTTTTCTAATGATAATCGAAGGGGTAGATGAATTCCGATTTGATTGATTTTTTACAGGGACGATCTTTGAGTATGAACATACAAAATGAACGGCTCAGATCGTTGAAATTAGGTAACTGTGATCAAGTAAGTTAACGTAATAAACTTTTTAAAAAAATTAACTTTTGTATTAGCTTTTCTTTAAAAAAAGTTTATTATTTTAATTTTAATTCTTTATTTTTTGGTAAGCCTGTATTTTTTTTTTCTTCCAGGATTACCCGCCCAACCTGTAGCGAAAATTTTCAATTTCCCACCTGAATTTGCCTTCTCCCTCACTAATCTTTTTTTCTAACCCTCTTCATTTCCAAACCACACTCTGTCTCTAGTATATCAAAGTTTCAAACACACTCAAAAGCTCTAGAAAATCAAAGACGCTCAAACACACTCTCCCTCTCCTCCCCCTGGTTCTCTCCGCCCTGGCGCTCCCCGCCTCAGTGCAGCCCAGTCCCGGCCCGCCATATGTAGCCCGTCCCCGACCCTCCTCTCTCTCTCTCTCTATCTCTCTCTCTCTCTCTCCCCGCCGCCTCCATCACCTCCCCTTCCTGCATCCCGCTCCCCCTGCCCACCGAAACCTAACCCCCAGCCCAGATGACCCACCCTGACAAACCCCATTCTCATCCCCGCCCCTCTCCTCTCTCTGCCACTATTTTTTCTCTCTGCCACCACCGAAACCCAACCCCCAGCACCATCGAAACCCAACCCCAGCCTTCATCACCGCCCTGCCGATTGGGTTTTTTATTTTATGGGTAATTTCGGTTTTTCGTTTTGTGTTTTTTTGCATTTTTTTGGTTTTTTAATTTATGTTTTGTTAATTATGATTATTAGAATTTGTTTGTGATTTTACAGGTTTGGTTCCAGATGATTATTAGAATTTTTGTTTCTGTTAAGGTAAGGAAATCCTAACTTGAGTTTTTAAATTTCTATTTTGATATTTAGGTTTCAGTTTTAGGTTGTGATTTGTGCTGGGTTTTAATTTTGCAATTTCTATTTTGGTTATAACGTTGGGCTGCTTGTTCATTTGGTTATAATTTTACTTAAGTATGAGTTTGGTTATACAATTATATATACCTATATTAATATTAATTATTGTTAGAATGAGGAGAATTAAAGCAAGGGAGATTCAGAAAGGCAATGCTTCGATTTAGGTAGTTTAATATTTCAGGATGATCCATACCACCCAATCACTGTGGTCAGCAAATTGTCCACGAGCTGCAGGACCTTGAGAACCTTGAATATTTCTGGATGTTCCTTTTTTGTCTTAACTTAGTGATTGGTCAAAATGACTAGTTTGCCATATCTTTTTCTTCGAGTTTGAGAAGTTATGACTTATTTATTCAAAACTGCTATCTAGATAGTATGGTTCTTTTGGGCATAGGCTTTGTATATCTTTGGTTGTTTTCCTCCCTTTACAAGTTATTTAGAGGATAGTTTGACAAAAAAATGAGTGTAATTTTGACACGTTGGTTATATATTTGCTCATTTTATTATTATGTAATCGTCTTGGTCTTTGTATTGCACAAGTTTCTGCA
The DNA here is from genome assembly GCA_003254865.1 of Dryas drummondii. Taxonomy (NCBI): domain Eukaryota; kingdom Viridiplantae; phylum Streptophyta; class Magnoliopsida; order Rosales; family Rosaceae; genus Dryas; species Dryas drummondii. The sequence continues at coordinate 44,131 of QANW01004475.1, read as the reverse complement.
ATCTTGCATGCTTGCCTAGAATACGAGTGTTTGCCATTGTCTTTTTTGTGTCAGTGCAGTAAATTGTCGCATACCAAAGGATGAGGGAAAGGTTAGACAGTAAATTCTGTTTTAATTTAGGATGTCTGCTTATTGTTTGCATGAATTTTTTTTTTTTTTTGGTTCTTATTGTCAAAATAGATTTGGTTATTATTGTTGAGACAAATGGCAGATGAAATTCTAGCTAGTAGACCAATATATATATATATATAAATTTAATATTAATTACTGTTAGAATGTGGGGAATTGATTATGAGCTGCAGGACCTTGAGAACATTGAATATTGGATGTTCCTTTTTTGATTTAACTTAGGGGATTGCTCAAAATTAACAGTATAAAGGAAGCTAATTAAGTGTATTGCTCTTGAAAAGCAGTAAAGAAAGAATGAATCCAATATACACTTGTAGATCAATATATTGTGCTACTTCCTTTATTGAAAACTGCTGCTTCCATTACTGCTTTTCTTACACTAGCTAATTGTGCCTCCATCCAAAGTAAAGACGTATCCTGAAGTGGATTCCCTGCTATCGATATTAAATTGAATGTAGTCTGCATTGGCGTATCCATCCACTTATAATTCTCCTCCTCCATACACAGGCATAAGGGTTTAATAATTTGTTGTTTCAACATGGTGGTACTTCTTTGATGTCATAGTTTAGTTTGATATATCTATATCTCTCTCTTATACATACCAATTGCAGAAACGATCTAACGTCAACACAGAAAACCAAAAGCGTATGCAGTGGGATCCCTAAACCCTTAATTCAATATGTTTAGTTTTTTTGTAAGGGAGGCGCTATTCACAGTCTTCCACCACTCCTCTTTTTATTTTTCTATCTAATAGACTAGCTCCGATTATATGTACTTTGCCTTACGCAAATGAAGGTTTATGCAAATGAATGTACATAATTTTTAAGCTATGTTCACAAGTTGATGGTGTCATATTGGGATGAAACAAATGAGCTCTCAAACCTAGATTAAACACAAAAGATTGGGATAATGTGATTTGATTATTATTCCATTGTCATTAGTTGCATATGAGCTCCCAAATCTAGGTCAAAATAAATGAAGGGAGTAATTAATTTTGTATGTTGGGATAATTGAGTGTCTGAGTATTATATATGTATTTTTTTTAATTTTATTATATATATATTTGTATGTCTGATTATTATATATGTATTTTTTTAAATTTTCAAGCAGGTATCCAGTTTCCTGACATTTGAGGTTTACTGTAAGACCCATAAGGGGAAGAAGGAGACGTGGATCAATGATGTTGCCAAGGCAAAATATGTAAGTTTAATGTTAAGTTTCATTTTAATTAAAAGGCATAATTATAATCATATTATTATTTATCTAAAATAATTTTTCTATTATTTGAATGATGATATGGTGGCCAAGTCGGGTGACGTCCTTAAGGACTTGGCCAAAGATCTGCCAAAGGATACCCCACCAAGTCAGATACATGTACCAGGTCATTCATGAACACCAAATATATTGACAAATGCTCAGATTGTTCATTGATATTGGACTGATCGTACAGTAGTGAAGACTAGAAATTAAAGTGATTGTATAATTCTACGTGACTGTTGTATCTTTCAACTTTCAGAAATATGGATGCTTTACTCATTTACAAAGTATGGCTGTATGTGGCTCTTGCGCTGATAGTAGCAGCAGATCTATCCATGAGCTAATGACTCCCAGTCACACTCAGCAATTTAGAGATGGCATAAATGAGGGTCAGTTTGCAGGTAATAGTGAGGATGAGGATGAGGAAGATATGTGTTTTAGTTGCTCTTTTTCGAGCTTTATTAGATTTGTGTTGAAGTATTTTATTACACAAGTATGTGAAGAAATTATTATTTTCTAAACTTTTTTAAATTTTTGTTTAGGTTTTTAGATTACACAAGTTCTAATATGACGAGTAATGTAACCTTTCAATTTATTATATTATGAAGCTTTATTGGAATTTTATATATGTTGAAATAATAACATTATTGATATTTATGAAATCAAGAAATAGCATAGTCTTTAGTTCTTTACTCACTCATCCCTGTCTTGTGATCAACTTTTTATTCTATGAGCATTAAACATTATGTCCAAGTTCCCAACCTTTTCAGCCAAGCAAAACTGGATGATTGCACGTTCTTTGTCTACTTTTTTTTTTTTTCCTTTTATTCATTAGCTTCACTCATCTTCTTTTCCCTTTAACTCTTCCTGCCATATATTACAGAAATTGAAAATACATTTTGATTCCTCGGTTTGAGATTGGACATTGGAGCGGGTTACATGAAAAAAACAAAAAAACAAGAAAAAGAACAATATAGCATTGTAGGAAAACAGAAGATCTACATGTGTTAATTGAAGCTATTAAATTAGAGAAAAAAAAATGAGGTTGGACAGATTTATGGAAGAATAAATAGAGCTTGACTATATTAGTCATGGTTTTGATGAGGTAGTGTGTTTCATAAGTTTTTTTTTTTGTTTTCTTTTGGAGTAAATTATATTTTGTAAGCGACATATATCCATTTGTTACTTTATGTAGATGAGCTTGCAAAGTACATATTTAGAAGTAATTAATGATGAGCACTGTGATATCAGACCAAATACATTGCTTCTTAGCTAACTTGTTGAAATGGATGTTGATCAAATTCAGTAAATGATCGCACAGGTTATGATTGATTGTTTTTATTAGACTATTTCGTTCATGCCCTGTTACTATATAATAACTTACATTGGATTCATCCATTCATCCATTGTTTTCCTAGTTTTTCAGTTGCTTAGAGCTTATTGACAAGTTTATCTGGTATTATTAGTTGCATCAATCACAATTTCCTTTTTCACAAAACCAGTGGGTTATGGTGGCTGTGATATGTTTGCATGTCTTTGGGTTGGGAAATTGAATGAGGATGAATCATAAGAAGTCCCAAAACCATTTGCATCTTGTTTGGCATGTAGTCCTGTTGACTGTTGGAGATTTTTATTTTGATTGTTTATTGGAGTTTGAATGTTAAATTGCAAATCTGTGAGTTTGTTTCATGCCTGAAATAACAGTTGAGTTTTTTTTTTTTTTTGTGATTGAAGCTGAATTATAACAGGTGTTGGAATGTTTTTGTGAAAGAAGCTAACAAGTGCTGCCAATTAATATTGTCTAAATGAAAGCAGCCTTTAGAAATGGTGAATCATGCACCTATTTTTGTGCAAATGCATGCGCTGATGATTGGTGTTTGTAAAGGGAGGCAACCTTAATTTAGATACTAGGATGGGCTGGGGTAATTAATTATAGATATATGCTCTATAGTTTGGTGCAATGTGTAATCTTTTTTCGCAAGGTCTACAAATACTTGTATTGGATGTGGGAATTAATGGTAATGGCATGGATTGAGATTGCACCAATTTCAGGCTTGAATGTCAGTTTCTTTTATATCAGGATTGTAGTACAAATTGGATAATGACAGTGATATAATCATACAAATTTCATATCAGTTTATTTACACATAGATATATAAAATAGCATGCACATTAGTTTATCAAAAACAACCAATATCTAAGTAACATTACCATATCAATAAATATAAAAAACTTGATATCCAACATTGTCTTTTATATCAGTTATAGATTAAATACAGATACACTCAAACATCTTTTAATAAAAAAAACTGAATATGTAACATAGCATGTAGATCAGTTCGGGGCGCATAAAACGATATCTAAGGTAGTTTACATATCCAAAATCACATTAAATATAATGTAGAAACCATACAAAAATACATTTAATGAGTTTACCATATCGATAAATATAACAGAATTGATGTCTAAATAAGAATTTACATCATTTCCATAGTAATTAACGATGTGTTTCCTATCTTTAATATCATATTCAGAATTTTAATTCAGTAGAAAATTGGAGAACTGCTTTCTAAAGGGCCTATTAGATATTAGAATTAAAATAAAAAAGATGTCTAACCTCAAAATGGATATTAGTGTCAAAATAATATCTTAAGTAGGTACATTAGATATCGCCATAAAACATGAATAGACATAAGTTATTCACTGATATATAAGGGGGGTATTTGTAGTAGTGGTATTAGGGTATAGGATTGCATGTCCAACTATGATTGTCAAACAGGGGTGTCAAAAGAATACTTTAATATAGCAATTGCACATCGGGCTATAATGGATTGACATTGCATAACATTGTGTCATACTTGGGTGGGCTATAATTTAAGTCTAAGTTTCTAATTTCACCAAAACCAAAACCACCCATGTTTATACATTTAGACAGTAAGTGTGTCCTACTAACATATATTGGCGGAATCCTTTTATATCATTTCCTTTACAATTTGATTCCCTACATGTACTTAGCTAGATTGTTAACCAATGAGTTTGCCTAGTTTCGTAAAAACTATTAATTTAATTGGTCCGTGTAATAGTTTTTACTTAATAAACAAGCAATGTCAGAATCAAGCATTTACATTCAGGAACAGTTACAATCTAAATTAATTTCACATTAAAAATCAATAATAGCTGTACATAACCATTTTCTTGTTATGAGACATAAAAGTGTCCCAGACAACACTGGGGCTCATCCTGCTACAAATAAATAATAACATTACATAATAATTGGTGAGTTTTGTCATGGGACTTTCAAGTGTTCAAGACGAAGCTTTGCATCTGCGGCTCAACCAACTGCTACTCCGCATTGCCGTCACTTTCAATCTTCGTGCTGACATTTCGATTGTTATTTCCTCTACGGTGTCCCTTACTCTTGGGACAGTTGCGCCTGTCATGACCAAGCGCATCACATGTACCTCATTTTCTTCCATTGCCTCCTCGTCTGCCGCCTGTGTCTTGGGTTCCCTTGGTCCTCACGATGTTTGGATCTCTAACAATATTGTTTGGTCGAGCAGCATTTCGACGGAAGCAAAGGTGGGTATCTCCTGCTTGCTTCCCAACCCATCCAACAATGGTGCTAACCTACTTAATTCATTATTCAACAAATTGAAACCTTCCTCTGTACTGGAAGCCAGGAAACACAGTTTGTTGCAACTTGTACTCAAATAACTGTACCTCACTAATTCTCGTGCTTCGTCGGGAACATTGTTGTCGGGCAGTGGGATACCAGAAGCTAATTCCTTCGCTGACTTTGTCCATCTTTTAAGAATGAGAGATTTCGGAAACTCTTTCAGATTCTCATACTTCATGACATTAATAACATGGCAACATGGGAGGCCCTGTGATTTAAGGAGATTGCATGTGCAATTTATTTCTAAGATATCTTTCATATGGTGGAATAAAACTTGGAACTGAACATGTTCTTCACCGTATGTATGAATTACATACATGCGACTTGTCCCAAATTGTACAGGCTGCGCGGTCACAAGTGAAGCAACCTTATTTATCTCCTCCCTTACTAACCTGAACACTTTGTCGGTGTACAAGTTTGCTGCATGCCGCTCCAAGGCATGAAGATGAGTTGTCAGCACCTGTTTCGAATTCTTCAACTGAAAATCTTCAAACACATGTGAATTCCTCAAGTGTGCCAGACCCCTGTCAATAGCTGGATAACTTCAAACAACTTCGGACCACTCTTGAGAAAGTCCTTGACAAATCTGTTCATGCCCTCACACCGTTGCGTGCTACGCATTCTACCCCAAAAATGCTGTCTACAATATCCTTCGGCCCATTTGTGACGAATCTCATACATATTCTTCAACCACTCTGATTCACCAAATTCTTAAACCATGCTCGTCCACCGCATTTCAAACTCAGGGGGGCTTGAGGTGTCCCACAGACATCGCTTGAAAGCCTGAATCAACTTTGGGTCTTTCAAGTTTTGTGCTAAATTCTTCATGATGTGCCATCCACACAAACGATGTGGAACTCCAGGAAGAACTGCATCTATGGCATTGCGCATAGCAAGGTCTCCATCGGTAATTACCGACTCAGGCCGCTTGTCCCTCATGGAAGATATGAAGGTCTCCAACAACCACGTGTATGTCTCCTTGATCTCGTCCCCAAGGATCGCACATCCAAAAATAGTACTTGATAGATGGTTATTTGCACCGACAAACAACACTAGAGGCTTCTCATAGTAATTTGTCTTGTAAGTGCTATCAAACAGCACAACATCTCCAAAACAAGTGTAATCCACTAGAGATTCGAGTCTCTCCAAAACAAGTTTACCAACTTGTTTCCCTCGTCCACACTAAACTTACAATATAAATCGGGGTCACTGTCAACCTTCCCACTCAAGTATGCAAGTGCAGCTTCAATGTCACCCTCAAAAAGGATTTCTCGGCGTCTACAATTCACTTTATTGTACAAATCCTTGATCGTGTAACCAACATTACGGTACCCTCCGGCTCGGTCGACCATGTACTCGTATATTTGGCACGTCCTAATTGATACACCTCGCATTGAAGTGGCCTGGAAAAGATCATCGTCCAGGATAGAGCGGTGTGATCGGATTAGAGGAGCCTCGCGTGGCGTTGCCAGTGGATGGTTGTGGTCCACACAGAATTTCTTCACAACATAACAATCACTTTTCCTACATAAGCCAATGCGGAATGCTGCTGGACAATTAACTCGTGTGATGCCCCTGGGACATCGCTTCTTATTTGGTGAGTTTATGTACTTCTCAGCTCTTTCACCTTCCTTGTCACAAACCCATAATCTACTACAGAATTTATCGGTCACCACGGACCATCTCCCATCACGTACCCGAATACCAAATCCCATCGCCGAGGCATAATCTCTGTAAAACTTGTCTGCTTCTTCCAGTGTCAGAAATTCGGAGTGTACAAGGTCATTTTCAGTTAGCTGCTCATAACTTATCCCGTTGTGTTGCAAAATATCACCAAACCGAAACATCTTGCGAGTAGGGGTTGAAGGACCGGGATTATTCTGAGCTTCGTGGGGTGCAGATGTTGAAGCAAATCCGTTACAAACGGTACCCATGTCTCCCTGCTGCAAAATAGATATATTTTTTAAGTAAGCAATTCATGAACTGTCCATATATTCACCTGCAATTATGTGCAGACGAAAGTGCAATTGCATTTTTAGACCAGTCAATACAATCTACTGTTTGCCAATCATGTTTTGACATGCAATCAAATAACATTTTGCACAACTAACAATAAAAGAAAAATTTGAAATTCCAGTTTCAAGCCAATTATTCAGACAACATAGTACCCATAATTGTAAACCCTACCAAATTCTACTCAACTCACTCAATCGAACCCATTTAACATAAATCCTAAAATTAAACACAAACAACCCATTAACATAAATCTCAAAACATAAATTACTTGTTCCTTAAAGAGAAGATGCAACAATATAAGCTAGGGGAATTTTCCTTGACAAACATATTTGTTTCAATATTCAGTTCAGGCATATGCATTGCACTCATCACTGTATTATTCAATGGCACCAACAAAACAAACTCATAAAAACAACACGTAACGAGTTCATAAAATCATAAGCTAAAATGCGACCATGTGATGTAGATTATTATACATATAAATTATATACACATATATGTGATAACCTAGATTTTAATTAAATTGTAGAAGTTAACATAGGTAATATATATTGATAAGAATGTGAAGTTGTAGTTAATAAGAATCAAATATATATTATATAAAGTCACTTCATTTAATCTAAATCTAAATCTCCCGTTTCAAGTCCACAATCACAAAGCAACCTCCTGTTCTTGATTGCATTTGAAAGTTCTGTTTTTTTTTTTTACACATGTTTTTTAAGCACAACATAGACACTTCTTGGACAGATATTTTGTTGCTTTTAATTTTTCTTTTTGGACTTGGTATTTACTTTTGTTGTTCAGAAAAATAAAAATGGGTTATTATAAGACTAAATTCTAGCTTTAGTAGGACAAAAAAAGAAACTAAATATTGAATACTATAATCAGTGGTAAATTACCTCCTAGTGGGGGCTTTCGTGAGTAATCCCCAGGTATGCTCAGTGGGCCTTTAGCTGAAACCACTTAAGAGTTTCTTCGTTTAGAAGCTTTTTCAAAGGAAGGGAATCTACAATGTAATTAAGATGTGAGGATCAAAAGTACTGCGTGTATTTCCATAGAGCAAAAAAGTAATATAGTTTACAAATTTTGATTAAGAGATGCATAAAAGTAAAAACATTTAGTCAAAACAAGATTACTTATTACGTAAAAAGATTAGGTAGAAACAATGTATTAACAGGATAATTTCAATACGAACATATACATCTCACTTGACTGTCTACCATGGCTTCAAAATGTACCATGGGCTTTAAAGTTAAGGTAAAGTAAAACTTTCAATTTGTTCTCCCTAAAGCAATACTGTCTTTCAACTAGTGCAAAGTTTAGTTACTGAATATTGACACCCAAAAACAGTGGAAAAGCTAAACAGTGCATGCATTTCCAGTTTATGGATGTCATCATATGAATTGTAGACCCAGCCTACAAGGGTGATCAACAAACCCATAATACGCATGATCTCATACCTTCCAGTTATTTAGCAATATTGCTCTCCACCTGATCAAGTTTCTGAATAATTTCAACGTAACCTCATCATCGTAAAGTATATCTAATTTTAAACCTTCATGGAAAATAAAATAACTTGAAAAATCAGCCCCACTTACTTACTCCTCCCCCCGTTCCAAGATTTTGAAAAGAAAAAGAGCATAAAAACAAACCCCACTTTTCTTTTTCCTTGCACAAATTAAAAAAAAAAAGGGAAAGCTATAACTATTCACTACAAATGAAAAAACTCTTATTGCCACACAAAAAAATAGTTCGCAATCAATTACTTGGAAAGGTAGTAATCCTTCATATATCAGAGGTCAAAGAAAAGATGATATTCAGAATCAATAGTAAAGAAATAAAGGTATGCACTGTGATAATCCTTCATATATTCCTAAACTGTCCACTCTTTAATAAAACTAATGCATGTAATTGTCCCCTGTGCATAGTCATAGTCAAATTTATTCCTAACAAAAACAAACACACAAAGGAGAACCTTAGAAAAATGAATATACCACAGGTAATCCCTGCTTAGAAATATTTGTCATTCAATGTGTCTTGGCGTCAGGTTAAATTGCTGCAAGTGCCTGTTTCTGAGCCTGCATAAATTAGTTCAAAATCCAAATATTAAATTCATGAAAGAGATAGAGAGTTTGACATATGAATAAAACTACAAAATCAAATGTAAACAAATCGAAGCCCTAACCTGGGTGAGAGAGGCAGAGTCGGAGTTTTATAGTTTCTGAGAGAGCAAAACTCGGTGAGAGAGAGAGTCTGAGTGAGTTTTCTGGGTTTCTAGGTTTCGAAACTCAGTGAGAGAGGGTCTGAGCTTTCTGGTATGATGGGCAATGGACGTGCTAGGATGGGTTTCTGAGTTTTATGGGTTTTTGGTGGGAGGATGGCGAAAGGGTGCCGACAGGGCGAGGATTGAACGAGAGTGCCAGGACGGCGAGAGAGAGTCTGATCTTTCTAGGATGGGTTTCTAAGTTTTCGGTGAAAGGATGGAGAGATCGAGGGTGGCGAGAGGGCGAGGATTCAGTGAGAGAGTGAGAGACTAAGAGGGCGAGGATTCAGTGAGAAAGTGAGAGACTGAGAGGGCGAGGGCTGCGAGAGAGAGTCTGGGTGAGGCTCAGTTATTTATTTTCAATGGAGAGTGAAATGGGCAGAAATTCTGTGTGATTTGTGAAGTTACCATTTTTTTGATGCATCCTCCAAGAATGTGGTAACTCAGTCAAGATTTGGTAAGTTACCAAATCTTGACTAAGAGTTACCACTTTCTTGAGGGATGCATAAAAAATATGGTAACTTCACAAAACTGCATAAAACCCAAATTACCACTTTCTTGATCTTATATTCAAGAAAATGGTAACTTAACATCAAGAATGTGGTAACCACATACAATGGCAACTGTATACAGACAAACGTGCAATTGCATTCTCCGAGTATTAAATACAAGCTCCTGTTTGCCAATCAGATTTGAACATGCAATCACAAAATTATATCTTCACCAAATTTACCATTTTCTTGATTTTTTTTATCAACTAATGGTAATATTAGCTCAAGAAATGGTAAGTTACCATTTTTTTGATCCAAGTTACCATTTTCTTGAACCAAACATCAAGAGAATGGTAACAAATCAATTGGGCAAAAAACGTTACCACTTTCTTGATCGTTCGATCAAGAAAATGGTAACTTGGTTCAAGAATATGGTAACTAAGCCCAATCTTGACCAAAGTTACCATTTTCTTGAGTTTTTTCCTCAAGAAATGGTAACTTTTTCTCAAGATCGAAATGGTAAGTTACCATTTTCTTGATCAAAGTTACCATTTTCTTGAACCAATCCTCAAGAAAATGGTAACCAAATCAGTGGGGCAAAAAACGTTACCACTTTCCTGATCATTCGATCAAGAAAATGGTAACTTGGATCAAGAAAGTGGTAACCAAGCCCAACCTTCACCAAAATTACCATTTTCTTGATTTTTTTTTTTTCTCAAGAAATGATAACTTTTTTCTCAAGAAATGGTAAGTTACCATTTTCTTGAACCAATCATCAAGAAAATGGTAACCAAATCAGTGGGGCAAAAAACGTTACCATTTTCTTGATCGATGGATCAAGAAAATGGTAACTTAGATCAAGAAAGTGGTAACCAAGCCCAAGCTTGACTAAAGTTACCATTTTGTTGATTTTTTTCCTTAAGAAATGGTTACTTTTTCTCAAGAAATGGTAAGTTACCATTTTCTTGACCCAAGTTACCATTTTCTTAAACCAATGCTCAAGAAAATGGTAACTAAATCAGTGGGGCAAAAAACGTTACCATTTTTTTGATCGTTCGATCAAGAAAATGGTAACTTAGATCAAGAAAGTGGTAACCAAGCCCATTCTTGACCAAAGTTACCATTTTCTTGACTTTTTTTCTCAAGAAATGGTAAGTTACTATTTTCTTGATCCAAGTTACCATTTTCTTGAACCAAACATCCAGAAAATGGTAACCAAAGCAGCCAAGCAAAACACGTTACAACTTTCTTGATTGTTCGATGAAGAAAATGGTAACTTAGTTAAAGAAAGTGGTAACTAAGTCCAATGTTGACCAAAGTTACAATTTTCTTGATTTTTTTCCTCAAAAAATGGTAACATTTTCTTAAGAAATGGTAAGTTACTACATTCTTGATCGAAGTTACTATTTTCTTTAACCAAATATCAAGAAATTGGTAACGGAATCAGTCAAGCAAAATACATTACCACTTTCTTGATCGTTCGTTCAAGAGAATGGTAACTTCGTTGAAGAAAGTGGTAACCAAGCCTAAGGTTGACCAAATTTACCATTTTCTTCATTTTTTTCTCAAGAAATGATGACTTTTTGACAAAAATTGGTAACTTACCATTTTCTTGAACCAAATCTCAAGAAAATGGTAACTTCATCACTAGCCCAAAAAACGGTTCGCAGTGCAACTGTGTATAGACGAAAAGGCAATTGCATTCTAAGACTACTGAATACAAGCTCCTGTTTGACAATCAGGTTTTGACATGCAATTCAAAATTACACTATTTGACAAGTCTGGAGATGCGCGAGAGGTTCATTTTTTTTTTGAACTTGGGTGGGTTAATTTTATATTTTGGGGGAGGATGGAATTTTGGTTTCAATTTCAATATTTTGTGTTTGAAGTTTTTTGTTTTAGTGAGTTTCAGTTTTAGTTTTTTTAATTTTAAATTTTGTAGGGGGTTTTTTTAGAAGAAATTTTTTAGGGTATTAAGTATTAACATGTTTAATTAAAAACCTTATACTAAAAGTCTAAAACTATATACATTACACATTTACATGTGTTTTACATTTTTAATTCATATATACCATATACACTATACAGTACTATACCGTGGAACTATAATAATTAATAACTATAATGTATATAGGGTAAAGTGTATACCCTAAACCCAATAAAATGACCCTATACCCTAATAATAAGTATATAGGGTTTAGGATATAGGATATCGGGTTTAAATTTAAGTTTCTAATTTGACCAAAACCCAAACCACCCATATTTATACATTTAGACGGTAAGTTTAAGTTGAGTTGGACACATGCTATAGATCGTGATTGCGTGTCCAACTATGATTGTCAAACAGGGGTGCCAAACGATTACTTTGATATAGCAATTGCACATCAGGCTCGAAAGAATTGACAATGCATCAATATTGTATCAAAATGTTTAGGCATTCTTGAGTTGGGTAAAATTTGCTGAATATCAAGTACCCAAAAGTGCCAATACATATTTTGCCAATACACATGCTTGTATTTTGCTGCCCCTTTATGTATTAACCAAAATCTTTTTCTGTTTTTTAATCATTGAATAATGCTGGTATAATTGGGATCCTAAGCAGTCATATTGTTACATGGCCTGTCGAATCGTTTAAAATCATTTAAACAGATCAAACGCAATGTATGAATTGTCAAAAGAACAAAGCAAATCCCATTTGTTTTTTCAGCCCAACTGAAATCCAAAACAAGATTGGAAATCGTAATCAAGTTTTTTCGATGTATAAAACCTCCTGAAACTGATATAAATAAACAAGATTATACATGTCAATTTTGAATGGGATTTGGATGTTATAAATGTTATTTATATTCCATTCTCTCATAAAAATCCATCCATTCAACAAAAATCCATCCATACATAAAAAATTACATCCATTCATTTAACTAATCAATATTTGTTCAAATACATGTTCCAAAAGTACGGAGAGTTTCAGAGACCAATTTTGATCCTTGGAGAACATAATGGGACCATTGGAAGTGGTTTGGAAAATATCAGCAACTAGCTTGAACACACTTGGTATGAAATACTAGTCAATCTTCATGTGTTGATTGCTGAGACGTTGCAGACCACACAATGGCAACATACTCTGCCTCTGCAATAGGTCTGGAGGTAAGATTGCTTCTTCACACAATTTTAACATGAAGATATACAGTGAGCGAACGGAACTACCAACCCAATCTGCATTCATTAGTTTGTTTTCATTAATAGAGCCTTTTAGATCCCAATTCAAAAACTTCATGAGATAGCAAAGAAATACATAAGATAGCAAAAGATACATGATTATTCAATTATAACTGCTGAAAATGGCAACAAAACAAGTAAGAAAGTACTGTGTGACATTTACTAAAGAAATCGGAATATTAATGTGTGATTTAACTTCTCAATGTTATCTGCTATATGATACTTAGGTTATACCAGACAAAAGGATAAAAGAGTAGTACTTATCTCGGTGGTATAAGCTTCTGTGCTTCTTTTCCTCAGTTTGTCATGCTGGTCAATAATTCTGAAAAACAGAGAAAAGAAAAGTGGTAAGCATGCTAAATACTTGCTAAAGAAAAGTGGTAAGCATGCATATACTTGCTAAAGTGGGAGACTTGAATATATTGTGCCCTGGAAGAATTTCATGCTCATATATTGTCTGAACACCCATGCCCAAAATTTTTAACCATGGAATAGATTTAGTCTCTAGTTGTTAAAGTCAAAAGCGGCTGCCAAGTCCATGCAAAAAGTCTGAATTACTAGTGACCTTCCCATTTCTTAGAAAAAACTCAGATGAAGGGCCTTCGTTTTCTCTTCTCTACCTCTCTACTCCAATTTTTAGTCATGAATTTGACCCGTGCAGCTCATACCATATCTCCATCACAATTCATCATAGAATGTTTTTGCAGCATTCTTGTAACAATCTCATAAGAATAAATTCAATATCACATACAATCATTTACTTCAAAAAAAAAAAAAAATTTAAAATCTTGTAAAGAAACATGAGCTGACAAACATAAAGGGAGCATTAACACAGGAGCTCTGCATTTCATGAAACCTAGACGTGTGGAGGTCAATTGTTGAACTCTCAGATATTAAAATAAATGAATTACCATGAATCTATTCCTTATGCTCAGTTGCAGTTTGAAACAATCCCGCATTGAATATCTGAACATATTTTGATGAGTTAAAAGATGATGCTATACATAATGCTTCAAAATATGAATTAAAATTGAACCACGTATGCAATTCAAACAGGTCGATAACATGTCATGCTATCACAGAATAAAAGAAGAGGTCCAGTGGCATGTTTTTGTATCAAGCACAAAGGTACAAAAATCATTTAAGCAATTATATGTAAGGTCCTATAGCATGTAGTTTTCACTACTTGCAGTGATCTACAGTACCCGAGTACAGGACCCAAAAGCACGTATCTAAGCATTGTAAAATACTACAATGCTTAGATGTGAAAGAAATCTTTAATGCAAATTTATTATTTAAGAAATAACCAATCAGAAATGGAGCCAATAAAGTAAGCCATAAATTGTAATGCCCTACTAAGAATTGGTTGATTACAGGCACTAATCCAATCTACCATTTTCTTCTATTAAAACCTTCAACTAACATATAAAATTGGTCTTTCAATAACAATAGAAAAAACCATCAACATCAGTAGATTAGAGAAGAGCAAGCACAAGGCCATAGGAAATATGCTATCTACACAAATAATAGGAAAAATAAGATGCAGGATTAGCCTTGAACTCCAGAACAAACATACACAACACTAAAACTTCAGACAATTTTTATCTCCCTGATAACATTACATTCAGAGAACGTAACAGTACAGGTAATGCAGGTACACATAGTTGCACATATCATATATTCCTGCATCAAGGTAGCATACAAAACTGTACCCATACATACCAACATGTATCCGGTTTAAGGATAGAAAAAAACATACCAACAGATCTTCCTCCTGGACTCTGTGCTGCTATATGTGAAAACCCAAATCGGGGAAAAAACCAATTACATTTTCTGGCATAGCAAGAAAAACCAATTCCTCTTAAATCCATACAAGTAAGAGAATTTAAATACACAAATTTCAGAAAGCCATTGCAAGGTAATTGACAAGATTGAAAATCTCTCTATGAGAACGCAATTATACCTCTATAATGATCCGGTAGCGACCATGACCTGATACCTGATCCTCGAGAGAGACCTCGAAGCCGCTAGAAACTCAGATCGCCGGCGAAGGGGTTGGATCTGTTCTCCTTTGATTCTCCTCCATGATTGAATTTCAGGACTAAAGGAGGACACCCAGACGATCAGTGTGTCGAGAGGACGATGTCTTGGGTGGTCGGTGTCGCAACTCCGCTGGAGAAGGCGGATGGCCGTCACGAAGTTCAATCGATTCGTCCATTTCGGCATGGTAACTAGTAGATGAATATTTGGGGCCGATTTTGCCAACGTTGCCGCCAGACGGCTGGGCTTTGATTGGAGAAAGGATGCGGGAGAGAGAGGGTAAAGATTAAGAAGCAAAACTACGTAATATTTTGAAATTAACTTGGTACTTGCTGGCCCATAAGTTTTTTTCTTAACCGTTAGATCAACATTCACTGATCTAACGGTCAAAAGCTTGAAGGCATCTAATGCCTGCAGTTATGTTAGAATTTCCATTCTGCTGATGTTTGTGCATATATGTGATTGGTTGCTTTGGGTAGATAAGATTAGTGCACATTTTGTAAATATTGATACATTTTAGAACTTTGTTTTATAATTATGAGTAGACAGTGTACATTTTAAAAATAGGATTTCAATAAAAGATAAAAAAAAAGCATAAAATTTCAGTAAAAATTAACATTTATGTAGTTAGCTTAAGAAAAACTTACATATTTGCAACAAATTCAAAGGCTTCTACTGAACAAACCCCGGAAGCTTGATAGAAATAGCATTTCCACAACTACGATTGACCACAAACTTTATAAAAGCAGTCACGGAAAAGTGATTCTTATGAAGCCGATATTTAGAAATAAATATATCATAGAAGGGGTAATACTCCAATGCAGAAGCAGGTGGAAAATCTGGAAAGTTGAGATGTTTCCAGCATGAAGGGTACGTTGAGGGTTGCTTTGTACCATAACTTGCACACAAAAGGGACATCCAAGAGCAGGGACTCCATAGTCCATACCAACTTTTCCAAACACATTTGCTAAACAGTCCATGTCCAACTCCTCCCATCTTCGTTGATCCTCCATCTACAACAAATGACATCCAGAAATACAGCCATAAATTTAACAGATCACTGATATCAATATATAGAAGCATATTAGAAGAATACTAAAATTAAACACTTGACCTTAGTCGGCACCCAAGTGGTAATTAAGGGAGTGTAGAGAAACGAGTTAAAATTAAGATAAGAAAAATAAATAGAATTAAGAACCCAAAACATTTCTATTATGGATGAGTACCACAAATTAAGTTTAAAACAAAAAGAGGAAAAGAGTAAAAATAGGATAAGAATCACCTTATACTCAAGAGATTCAGATGAGACGTGAGAGAGAGAGAGAGAGAGAGAGAGAGAGAGAGAGAGAGAGAGATCAAAGAATCCCCTTATATATTACGAAGCAACGACAGGAATAGGATTGGATATTTTGGAAATGATGAGACAGTAGAGTGCTTTTATTGAATTTACTTAATGAAGGTCCATTAGGCCTACTACTATGCAGCCGGAAAGTGTGACCCAAAACCCATTTTGGGTCACAAATGGGTCACACCTTAACACTATGGGCCGGAAAATGTGACCCAAAAGAGGGTGTAACCCAAAGTGTAACCCAAAAGAGGGTTTCAGTGTGAGCCATTTTGTGTGTGACCCAAAATCAGCAAAGCCACCCACGTGAAGAGAGAGAAGCAAAAGCTGGGCAAAAAGCTAGGTGGGCCTCGCGCCTGTTGCTGCTGACGCACGGCTGCTGCTGCTGACGCAAGTGTCGGCTGAAGGCTGGAGATGACCGTTGCAGCGCCTGGCTTCCTCGGCTGTTGACGCGTGGCGGGCTGGTGTGCCTGGCTTCCTCGGCTGTTGACGCGTGGCGGGCTGGTTTGGTCACCAACGGTCCAGATGAGATGACCGTCGGTGATCAACGGCTGCTGTGGTTTGTTATTTTTATTATTATTTTTTTTTAGATGGGCCGGAAAATGGATCAAAGGCTGAGATGAATGGACTGTTGATAATCAACGGTCCAGATCGGCCAAATCCTTTTTTTTTTTAACAAATATTTAATAAATCATTTAAAATAGATATAATATCCGAAAAATTGCCAAAAAATTTCAAAAAAATTTTAAAAAATTCCCCAAACCCTCCAACAGCTATATTTTCAAATGGGTCTATATATATCACACAACACTCATATGGTTTCATCACAATTTACAAACTTTGTTTACCAAATTTACACAAATTTTTTTTTTCTTTGTCATGGCTCCAAGAGGAAGTGCTTGGGTGGTAGCTGAAGATGAAGCCCTAGTGATGGCATACCTAGAGAGGTCTCCCGACGGTTGTCTTGGTGCCCAAAATAGAGCCGCCATGCTTTTGGAACAAATTTATCAAATTTTCAAGCGTAACATGGGGGGTGAAACAATTCATAAGGTTGGTGGTGTTAAAGCACGATTCAAAGATATTGCGCGTGATTGCAACAAATTTTATGCTTGCTTATTGGAGGCCGAGCGAATGCGTGCAAACGGTGCAAATGATGCCAATGTGGTAAGTTTTTATGCATTTATATATTTGCATGATTATTTTTTGTTTTATCCAATTATCAAGCATATTTATATATTTGTATAATTATTATATGTTTTGTTTATAAATGAAGCATATTTATATAATGGTATTACTATTTGAACCAAGTGTTCATATGATATTTTGGTCCCTTTGTGTGCATTTTGCAAGAGATTGGAGCTCAAGGATCTAGCCAACCACCCAAATCTTCGCCACCAATGGTTGAACCACCTGCCAGAGCCCAAACCACCCGTGCCATGCACATGCGGGAAGAACCCTCCGATTCAACCATGTGATGAGTGTGAAACCGAACAGAAGATCTCAGATTGGTATAATTACGGGGGTGTCAATTCTTCATCATCGGACTCTGAATAAGAAGTTCGATTCATTTTCTGTCATGTCGAATGCAGTTGTTGTTGTTGTTTTTTCTTTAAATCCTCGTATTGTTCTTGTTTTTTCTTTTAGTGATCATGTTGTACTTGTTTTTCCTTTAAATCATCGTGTTGTTTTTCTTGTTTGTGATTGTTGAAGTCCCGATGTTGTAAGGCTTATGTTGTCTAATTTATGAAATTTTCTTATTTTAAATATATTCAATATTGACCTTATTTTAAAGATCTCATTAAAATAAGATCACTAGAATCATTTTTATTATACTTTAAATTTAAAATTATCAATTAAATATCACTTAATCAATATTAGACATATTTTAAATATGTATAAAACACTGTAGCACCATAAATGTGAGAATTGGGTCACAGCACTATTTGTGACCCAAAATGGGTTTTGGGTCACAAAAAATGGGTTTACCATAGTGGAAGGCCTTAGTATAATACCCAAATTTGACTCTTCCTGAGTTATTACTTTACGGAGGTAACGGCTATGAGAGGTTAAACTGAAACTGACAAAAAAACAAAGAAAAAATTACCCTCCTCCTCGTTCGGTGCATAGGATATAATTTTATATAATAAATAATTAAATTCATGTGTATTGAATAAAGAACGTGAAGAATATTTTCTAACTTGAAGGAAGAAAATGAGAAGAAAATACTGCTATTCTGACTACTCTAAACCATTTTGTTGACCACCCTATTCAATTTTTTCCTCAAACTACCTATTATACCCTTAATGAAAAAAAATAGAAAAACAAAAACAAAGTCTGGGCCACCCGACCAGAGAGAGAGAGAGGGGTGGGTGGGACTGCTGAAGGTGCGACAACTGGCAGTGGCATCATAGGAGGCCTGGGTGGTGGTAGCTTGATAGGGGCGTTGGGTGGTGACTGCTGGGTGGGTGGGATGAAGCTAAGTTTTTTTTTTTTTGAGTGGCACGTCCTATTCTCATCTACCAATCCTATTTTTCTACCCCTTTAAATGAAATTACAAAAAAGTACACATTTAAATTTTATTTTAAAAAAGGAAAACCTAAACTGAAGGTTGCGATGGCGGCAGCCATGAAGATCTATCTTCCATGGCAACTCATCTATACGACTTGTACATAACTGGAACCCTTGAGAACAAAAGATTCAAGAAAAATCATATTTCTAATATAGGAAGTTGAAGCTATGACCATCAAAAAGAAAATATTCATGGAGATGGTCTATTCAATAAATCAGTACGTAGGTGTAACAAGCTAACTGTAGAGGTGCAGTGCTGCCACCCATGGCAGCTTAATTTCTTTTGTTTTCCTTTTTCAAGGTTTGGATTAGGGTGTGTGAGAAGGGGAGGATGAAGAGGAAGGGAAAGAGATGGGGTAATTTAGGAATAACTTAGATTAATATTTGTTAAAATTTGTTAGAAATACTCTTAGGGTCCGTTTGGGAACCTGTATTTCAAGAGGTAGATTTGGATTTGGGCTTCCCAAATCCAAATTCACCTGTTTGGGCTCATTTTTAAGTAAGGATTTGAATTTGGTTCAAATCCAGGATAGATTTGAAAGGCCCAAAACCGTGTATTTGAAATCACTTCTCAATGTAGGTATTTGAAATCCTCAGTCCAATAGAAAATCTAACCCGATCTCGCCTCCACACAAACCCATCCTCGCCACCACCCCCAGGCTTCGATCTGCTTATGCCGGCGTCGACGAGCTCCTTCTGGGGTCGGCCACCTCTATCGGGTTCGACTTCTCCGGCCAAAAAGTTGTCTCACCATAACCTCGAACTCCGACCTCGCCTCCACACAATCACCACCTCTCAGAATCGATATGCTCCTGCCGGTGTCGATCAGCTCCATCAGACCAAAGTCATACTCTCATCAACTGTATTTGCAAAAGGTACTATTCTCATTTCTCAAAGATGTGTATGTGGGTTTTGCTTGTTGGAAATGAGTTTACGAGTCTGCACCTTTTTCAAAGGTGGTCTTTAATGTTGCCCATCATTGAGTTTTTGTTGAAAGAATCCAAATGGGTTTTCCGTGCCCAGAACAGTTCCGTAATTAAAATAGTACTCTTGTAGCTGCAGAGTCAGGCCAGAGAAGCTTAATTAAGAGACAACTAGACAAGAGATCAGAAAAATGGAGATATTTTAGTAGTGCAATGAATATACTTAATCAAGCAATCCTTGGTTTTATTTCAGGCTGGGCAAGAATCTTTCAGATCCATCACTAGATCTTACTACAAAGGAGCAGCTAGAGCACTTCTGGTTTATGACATAACCAGGTTGGTGGGTGAGAATTGTATGTGTTTGCGTAGTGGTGTACTTTGTGGTTGTTATTTAGTAGGCACATGGTTTTCTTTTTTCTCTTTGTTGTTAAGGGAGCACAAATTTTGTTTTGTTATTATTTTTCAAGTTGTCCTTTTGATCTTTTTATTTTATATTTTGTTTGTGGGACTTTGGAGTTCTTGTGATTAAGCTTAAGTTAGCAGTTGTTGATGATTTGTTGAATGGTATGGACCATTTGCTGGTTCTGCTCAGACTTGGTGCACTAAACTTTCATAAGATCTCCCTATTACACTAAACTTTCTTTTTCCCTAAATTTTTGTTTCTATTTCATAAGGGTATGACTCAACCTCTTACCATAGAAGTGAAGATAAATATGCATTCCCATTTGGCCTATCAATCTTCACTCTTCTTCCTTAACTTTAGGTGTGTATGTTATGTGTTTTCGGTTGAACAACCACGTCAAAAATATAGCATAACTATATAATGAACCTGCATTAATCATGCTTACCATCTTCACTTACCATGCACTCTCCTTTGGAGCTTACATCTGCACCACTCACCCACCCATCTAAACCCACATATTATTATTCTCTCTCCAAAAAAAAAAAAACCCCCATATATTATAAACAAACAAACATAAGAAATTTGTGTATTATGCAATTGTATTTGTTGAAAGTTAGGTGCTTTGGCTGATTCTGGTTGATTTATGTTACTTGTTGATTGCTGTTAGGATATGTGGTGCATGTTACTTGTTGATTGCTTAATAAAAAATTGCTTTAGCATCCAGAATTACAAAATTTTTAATGTTCATTTGTTAGGGCAAATTGGTTCACTTTGTAGCCCTCATCGATAATGGTGAGAGAGGTTTGTTAATTCAAAGCAGAAATGAAAGAATGACGAAGAAATTATGTAAGAAAAAAGTAATGCAAGTTGTTGTTTTAGTTATTAGTTTTTTGATGTTAGCTATTGGTGCTCAAAGGCGGAAGAGAAAGTATGTGACAAAACAACCTTTAAGATGTGAAGTTGATGAAGTGGCCAAAAAAAAAAGATGTGAAGTTGATGAAAAAACTTATAGGAGGAAACTTTGGATGAGAGCCTTAGAAAATGAGCCTACATGCTTTGCACAATTAAGAATGAAGCCATTGGCATTTCAGAAGTTGTGTAATATTCTACAAGATCAAGGTGGGTTGGTGACTACAAGAAATGTCACCATTAAAGAAGTTGTGGCATTATTTTTGCATATGCTAGGACACAACCTTAAAAAATAGTACTATTAAAGCTATATATGCTCGCTCGGGAGAAACAATAAGTAGACAATTTCATGTTGTTTTACGAGCAGTGATCAAACTTGGGAAATATTACATAAAACATCATGAAGTAGTTCTCAATGAGCGAGATGCTGAGAAATGGAGATGGTTTCAGGTATTAAAAAGTTTTTATTTCTTGCATATATAATTGCAAATCAAATTATATAGTACTTAATTATAATATGAGCATTGATGTGTTTGTTAGGGCGCACTTGGAGCACTCGATGGGACTTATGTTAATCTAACTGTTCCCATTGATGATAAACCAAGATATCGAAATAGGAAGGGTGACATTAGCACGAATGTCTTAGGTGTTTGTGATGCTAACATGAAATTTACTTACGTATTACCTGGTTGGGAGCGATCTGCAGCAGACTCTAGAGTGTTACGTGATGCCTTGCATAGACACAGTAGCTTAAAAGTCCCATCAAGTAGGCATTCAATCCTACACTGTAACTTTCATAGTTTATGCTATGCAATTTTCATTCTCATTTGATGTTTGATCATACTGTATACTTTGTATTTGTAGACAAATACTATCTCGTGGATGCGGGTTACACTAATGGACTAGGGTTTTTAGCTCCTTATCGGGGTACTAGATATCATCTTAAATTGTGGAGGGGAAATACTCCAACAAATTACAAAGAGTTGTTCAATCTTTGACATTCATCTGCAAGAAATACAATTGAAAGAGCATTTGGATTATTGAAGAAGCGATGGGCTATACTACGCACAACAAGTTTTTTTAATGTGAAAACACAAGTTAGGAGTATTAATGCTTGCTGCATTGTTCATAACTTTCTTCGAGATGAGATGCCAGAAGATGAATTATTGAATGATGTGGACCAAGACTTGGAAAATTCTTTAGAGTTGGGAAATGAAGATGTGGATGAGGAGTACATTAGAGCAGTTAGAGTGACTGAAGAGTGGACAACATTCCGAGATACCTTAGCCATTCAAATGTTTGAAGAGTATCAAGCTAGAGCAGCTTATGTTGTTTGAACTTATATTTTTATGAATATGAATTTCAGTAGTTTTTTAATTTATAGTGATCTTGAACATTAATTTACATTTCCCAACAGTAGTAATTTTTCTAATATAAAGTAGTAAGCCAATATGTGGTTTGAACAATTTTTTATTCTTTTTTTAACAATATGTAGTGATTTCTAATATAAAGTACAATTTAAAATGAGTTAGTTTAAATTTATAGGTCATGGGCCTCATTTATAGGCTATCTTTGCAAGCCTATCATATGTTACCATAATAATATATTTAAATTTAAATTTTTCAATTGAAATCCTTATTGAAATTCTCATATTTCATTTTTTTTATCCAAACAATAGAATTTGAAATAGATGAATTTAAAATACATGAATTTGAAATTCAAATTCAAATTCAAATCCCCAATCCAAACGGACCCAATGTAATATTGCAATTATATTGCAACTATATATTGATATATGGCCAGAGGGATGTCTGGACCCCAGGTTCTACAACTATCCTAGGTGCTTCTGATATTCCTAGGAATGTCTTTGAGTTGGTCAAGTGGGACTCTAGAACCTCGGAGCTTCTAAAGGCATCATTCTATCCCACTGAGTTTTAATCTAAGGCTATAGAGGAAGTCCCTATTTCTACAAGAGATCAGCAAGATGGGCTTGTGTGGCCTATTGTAAAGTCAAGAATCTACAATGTGAAAACTTGTTACTATTTGAAACATTCTCAAGGACAAATTCCCTATTCTATTTATAACTATAATTCCCATCAAGTCAATCCCACAATTTGGAAAGTAATTTGGGCTATTGTGTATTAATTGTGTTTCATTAATTGATCGAATAATTAGCATGTACAAGGTATATATAGAAAGTACAAGGTTACCCTATAGCATGACACAATAAAAGTACTTGGAGGACAAGTTACACAAT
This sequence comes from Dryas drummondii, assembly GCA_003254865.1. Taxonomy (NCBI): domain Eukaryota; kingdom Viridiplantae; phylum Streptophyta; class Magnoliopsida; order Rosales; family Rosaceae; genus Dryas; species Dryas drummondii. The sequence goes on along the minus strand of QANW01004475.1, from coordinate 20,635 downwards.
AATCATAAAATACAAAGTAAATAATAATAAGCTAGGAAGCTAGGACTATAATAAGCTTAATTGGAGAAGCACATGTTGCAAAAGAAATTTTTTATAAACAATTGCAAAACCAGTTATCAACTCTGCAAACTAACTTTTTTGGCTTAAATAATAGCCACAAAGAAATTTTGAGACAGTTTCATGTGTTGAAGTTTAACCAAGAATTACATAGCATGAACTATACTAACTCTTTTGAGAAAACTAAAGAAATGGCTATTGAGCCATTAAAATCTATTGATGAAATAATTAAAGGTAGTTAAGTGCGGCCTTCTCAAGAGGTTAGTCAAACCATAGAACTAGCTGATCTACTTAGTTTGAGGAACTTAATATGCAAGAGCCTAAAAGGCCAGTAATAGTCAACAGGCCGGCTGGCTAATGAGCCAAAAATTAATTTTTCTTTACAAAATGTAGAAAAGATTTCGACCAATCGTTTCTTCAAAACAAAACTTGCAAACGAAATGATGAAGTTACTTCCAGAAGAAGTCCAACATCATATAAAGGAAAAAGCATCACAAGAACCCCACTTTCAACTAGCAATCTAGGAACAATTATTTCAGGCGATTGATGATTCTAGATCAGGGTTATCATAATCATATATATGTACCCAGGATATATCCATCTACCACAAAAAGCATGCATTATGCCAGCCATTGTCCAATATAGCAACAACAAGGTTAAACATGCATGACTTAAGAATATATATGTAACAGATATATATATGTATTTGCCTGAAAAAGAAAATAATGTTGTTAAAGTCTCAAACAATACTAACGAATATATATGTATTAAATTAAATAATGACGTACCTTACCTCGCGACTCCAATCGGTATAAGATGGGCTTCGAACCACCGTGATGTTCAATCATTGTTGGCGCTTTCCGGTTCTTAACATTGGCAGTCGACTTCTTTTGTTAAATATTAGGTAAATTGTAAATATGTTAGTGCATATACAATAAAGGTATAACATAAGAAAATAGTATTTTTGAAGTCTTAAATGATATAACGTATCAAATACATAGGAGTATGGAACTCCGTGCACAAATAGTGCCACTGGTCAAGCCAATCTACCAGCTCCTCAGGGGGGTTGGCCAATGCCTCAGCTATCGACGTCCACATCACGTATTCTTTGTGCAGCTCGTACTTCCACTGTTTGTAAGTACTGTTGAATAAATCTTGCATATACCGAGTTGTGATGGCATCCTCACCCACGTTATGTATCCACTGCCAGTCCATAATGCCAACTTACTATTTAAATATATGACCAACTTAAAGATATATAAATAGTAAACAAAGTAATGACTTGCTAATGTGAGACCCGGAAATTTCCAAATTTATTTTGGGATTTTTCCTTATTTTCTAAAATTTTTATAGAATTTATTTGTCGGAAAATCTAATGTTTCCACCTTGAGCTTTAATTGTTTGACCAACTTTGACTAGGGTTTTGACCCAAGTTAGAACTTTAAAAGGTAGTACTTTTACTCACAAACCCAACGGGCAAGTCTCGTATTATTCCGAGTCCGGGAGATTATTTTATGAATTTCCCAAATTTTCTTTTTCTTTAAAGTATTTTATCTTAGTTTGTGGAGCTTGAAATTTTTGAAATTTTTCTAAAGTGCAAATTGGTAATTTGACCTCATAGTTAATTAGTACTAGTCGATACGAGTCCGTAGTATTTTTCGGGGTATTTTTCTGAGTCCCGAGCTATTTTTAATTAATTTTTGAAGTTGAGGAATATAGGAAAAAGAAAATAAAATAGGAAATCACCAGATCACGCCACGTGGCACGATCTGGAGCATCCATCGCTGCATGGCAACATGATCTGATGGCTGCATGTGCAGCCAAGTGTTAGTGCACTTGCCACGTGTCACTTCCTCATTGGCCCATTTTGTGACGGTTGACTTGAGTCAACCCGGTCAACTCGGATGAATCAACCGAGTTGACTCACTCTCTCTTCCTATAAATAGTGATGCAACTCAGCTGGTCTTCATCCCATTTCAGCCGCACGTTTCCCAAGAGAGAGCTTCTCTCTTCAATTTTGTTTTGAGTTTATCTTGAGTTCTGGAGCTCCGATCGACGATCCAATTTCACCTACGCGATCGTGGCGACGAGCTCTTCAATTCTAGTAGTGTGAAGGCTATGTTTTGATGAAATTTTTAAAAAATTATTTCTGAGCTCTATAGGTAATTTCTTGATCCCTGTCGAACTTCTGCTAAAATTTTGTTAAATTAATCTCTTGTTAATTAGGTTCTTTTAATCTTGTTACTTAGCAAGTCTAGTAGTACCGAAAGTCTACCCGTGGGAAGTCTTCAATAGGTGTACCCTCAACCCAGCTTATTTAATCTGCTGTTATTTAAGTTGTGGTTATAGACGGAACGCTGTTTAACTGTTGTTACCAAATGAACTTAATAAATATTGAGGCCATATCAGTGGTAACCAAATAACGTGATGAATAAGGTCAGTCCATGAGCATACAGGCGTTGGCTACTGAGCCAGAGTTCCCTCAGTTTCCCCATGCACTGACCTGGTCACGTTGTAGGTTCATATCTGATCAACCTCCTCGACAATAAATTAAAATAGATATAGAAACCAAATGGTCTTACATGATTGTTTGCCTCGGGGTGCAAGGTCATGTCAGATTAAGAATTTAGAGAAGCCTAGCAGTTATGTTAGTGCCAAACCTCTGAATTATACCTGGTCTTAATAGACAAGGTCATCGATTTACGTGAAGACCGTTTTTAACACCAGTTGTTGTCAAACTAGGAACTCCAGTTACCTAAAAGAGATCGTTACGACGTGAAAAATTGTGATTTGTACTCGAGAACAGGTAAAAGCTTTGGACGCTAGGTAGGGGGACAACACACTCTAACTAGTGGATTTCCTGAATGTACTATATAATAAATAATGTGTGATAAAGATGCATGTTTTTTATTGGCATATCTGCTTGGTTTTATGATGATGAGAATAATGACTGTTATGCATATTCTCGTGAGATTGTTATTGTGTTTGATTTGAGAGTGAAAGGTCCCTTACGGTAGACCCTGGGTTTCGATCCCCAAAACCTCATGAGGGGTTGTACGGACAGACTGGTCTATTGTCCTTCTTGGGAGGCCAGTCTATGCGGTATAACCATAAAATGGCCACTTTCGCTACCTTGTCCCGGTCAAATGACTGCAGGACTTTGTTATGTTTTTGTGAGAGGGTAGTTAGCCCTAATGGTTGGTCAACATGTATGATTCTGAACTTAGGCCCGGAAAACTGTATTTTGAAAACCGTATGAGCATGTTACTAGTTTTACAAAGCTTGACAACTGGTTTGTGTTATGCATTTGATTTTAAATTATCTCAAACTATTTTTCAAACCTAGCAGGGAGTTCCCTGAGGGGGAGCAATGAACGTATGTGATGCTCACCCCTACATTGTTGTTTTTCTCCCTCTTAGGTGCTGCGCGTGTGGACTTTGACGGCCTTGATTAAGGGGGTGGTGGTGCGGTCTCAAGCTTGTCAACTCATGTGTTCCTGTTTAGTCAGTATATTTCCTTGGGCAGGTCTTTGGTAACCTTTTACTATCTTTATATACCCTTGGTCATATCCTGTATGTACACTGAGTCCTTGGGTTGTCTACTTTTGAATTATCGAGTCTATATAAACAGTTTTTTTGAAGTTATTCTAAACAATAGTAACTCTGAGGGTTGGTTTAATTATGAATTAATTATTTCTATATTTTTCTGCTGCAAACTCAAGCATTCTGATCCAACCCATTTTACTAAACCAAAAGGCTTAACCTATTTTGTGAATATTTAGGATTATAACACCGGGGGATTGGTTGTTGTAGTCTCACGTATTCTCAAGATAGGTGCCTCTGTTACATACCCGGGTTTTGGGGCGTGACATCTAATCTGAATAAACGACTCGATCTCATCTAAATATTCATCACTAACACGATTCAGATTATGTATCCACTGTCGGTCCATAATGCCTGTTTCCATATTATATGACAATTCGAAAAAGATGCACATGTCACCCTTCTTAGTCTCCTTATGCCTCCGGTAAGGACCCTATCCCATTCGAGAATGCAAATTATGTGTCTTAGTTGACGGCTCTCACGACGTGGTTTCGATCAAGGAAAATTTCAGCAACATTTTCTTATGGTTCTTCAAGTGCACAACATAGATATTAAAAACAAATATCTAGTATGCACTCGAAAAACATAAAGAGACGCCACCAAATATCCCTTGATCGATCGAAACCACGTCGCGTGAAACGCTAACCACAACACATAATTATGCACTCCCAAACTGTCCATGAGTAATTTTGATAATTCAAGAATCAATATTGGAACATAGTCACATATAGCATCCACGCGCACATCCAACAGACTCTCGAATGAGTCTAAGGTGTATTCAAGTTGAATATATATACAAAGTTATCCACTGATAACTTCGCATGAATAGTTCAATATATATAGATATATAAATATATATCTAAATATATATATTTCTACTCCAATTAAATACATTTTATAACTAAACTAAATTTAACACACAAACTAACTTATAAAATTAAATTAAAATAAATTGAATAAGAAATTTTTTGTTATAAATAATCTAAAATACCAAATATAGATTGATTTTATAATCGAGCTAAATTTTATAATTAATCTAAAATATAAAATTAATTTAAATTCTATGATTACTATTAATTTTGTAATTAATATAAATTTTGTAAGTACTCTAAATTTTGTATTTCATCTAAATTTGGCAATTTAAAAAAACATAACAATTTTGAAATATTGAACAATTTACCTCGAAACTCCGCAATTCCACAAATCAACACCTTACCCGTACACAAGAATACTCCTACAAAGCAATAAATGTCATTAAAAACCCATAAAATATAATAAATAACAAAAAACTGAAAACCCACAAAAAAAAAAACAAAAACAAAAACAAAATCCATGAAATAAATTAATTACCACAAAAAAAAACAGAAAATCCACAACAAATGCAAAATCTACAATCCTGCAAATCCACAACAAATTAAAACTTTTCAATCCTACAAATAAAAAATCCACAATATTAAAAACCCAAAAAATCAGAAAATCCACAGAAAAAAAAATGAAAAAAAAAGTACCCACAGTTTTCTAGTGGGCTTGCTACATATATGGAGGGTTTTTGTAACGACCCGACTCAAGTCTTATTTCGTTAATAAAAATTAATCTTTTTGGGCAGGCTTTATTAAAAATTTTTTTGAAGGGAATTCTAGCATTTAGGGGGATGTTTTAATTCAAATTTGATGGCCTTTAAAGTTCGACACGGCTATTTAGAACTCGAATTTTCAAACGCGTAGGCGAAAACTGTGTTCAATTTGGGAACTTTGGTTGGAAATGTGGAGATTTTTCTAGAAAAGGGCATTTGGGTAATTTTAAAACCCAAACAAACACAATTAAAAACAGCCTATTTCTCTTTCTCTCTCTCTCTCTCTCTCTCTCTCTCTCCCCATTTTCTTCTCTCTCCCGCACCCTCCTAGGCCTCACCAAAAAGCCCAAGGCCCGAAGCCCACCTGAAGCCCAATTTGGCTCGAAATTTGGGCTGGCTCGGCCCGGCCCAAAAGTCTCTTGGGTTGGGCTTGCGCTAGCCCCTTAAAGCCCATGGGCCGCCCGAAGCCCGGCCCATTTAGGCCTGCCCAAAACCCGACTCAAAGCCCTGTCTAAAGCCCGACCCAAAGCCTAATTTGGGAATTATAACATATTTAATAGGTTTTTCCTTTGTTTACTCTAATAAATTATTAATATGCTTATTAAGTTATTATATAATACTATAATGTTAGTAAATAGTAATAGTGTAAATTATGTAATATCATAAATAATAAAGTAATAAACTTTTAAAATTATATACAACATTACAACTATAATAAAACATAAATGTATATGTGTATATACAACTATAATTAAAGTTATTAAACCACGATCATCAATTTATTAAACCGTTCATTTTCTATTTTCATAGTCAAAGATCATCCTTACAAAAAATCGACTAAATCGGAATTCATCTACTCATTTGATTATCATTAGAAAAAACACGATCGTTCATTAATTCAACCACCATTATGTTACTTTTACATCTCCAATTAAGCTAATTTTTTACAAAAATTCTCTTTGAGTGGGGAACTAAAACTTGAATGGTTCGGATCGTTGAAAACACGATCGATATGTGAGCTTCTACATATAAATACACTTGAAGAGTATAATTCTAATAACTTTCCCATTGAAACATTGTTGTTTTAATAATTATGAAGACTATAACGTGATTTCAACACTCTGACTCTTTCATTTTTTATGTTCATAGTTAAAGATCATTTGTACAAAAAATCGGTTAAATCGAAATTTATCTACCCATTCGATCATTATTAGAAAAACCATGATCGTTCATTAATTCGACCACCATTATGTCACTTTTACATCTCCGATTGAGCTAATTTTTTGCACGATGTTCAAATCACAACATAGCCAAAATCCTATATTTTTTTTCGAAGATATATATGTGTCTAAACAAGCTTTGGGCCGCCCGTTTGGGCCTAGCTCGGCTCGGTCCTCCAAGCCCGCAAGCCAAAGCCCGATGGGCGGGCCTTGGGCTTGTGTATTAAAGCCCAAGCCCAGCCCGAAAGCCCTGTTGGGCTTCTATAATTCAAGCCCGAGCCCGGCCCGGCCCATTGCTTACCTCTACACCCTCCCCTGCGCGCACCACCCAGCCACCCCACTCACCACCATCGGCCACCCCTGGCTTCGGCGAACATCCCTAGGCGCGACCACCCCCTAGCCTACTCTCTCTCTTTCCCCAGCAGACCCTTTTTTCTCTCTTTCTCTGTGTGCGCGCGACACCATCATCGGAGGACAGCCTCCGGCCATTTTCCCGGCGGCACGAGACCACCGACGTGACCCCCGTGAGCCGACCGTCCTCCTCCGTGCCTCCCCTCACTAGCCCGCCGTCCCTGTGCGCAGTAACTCGCCGGAGAAAGCTAGTCACACTGCCGGCCATTTTGTCGATTTCGACCACTCCGGAGCTTCGATAACGAAATTAATTGGTGGGTTTTCTTCCTCTATTCAAGGGCTTCCAAACCCATATGGTTTGATTTGTCAATTTTGACCAATTTTGATTTTTGAAAAAAATTTGGGGTTTAGGGCTCATTTCGGGTTCCTATCAAAATTTTTGAAATTTGGATAATGTTAATATAGTTATGGACAATTTTCACTCCTTAGAACCTTCAATTGAAGTTTGAAGAAATTTGCGAAATCTAGTTTTGGTGCCGCCAGTTTGAGCGGCGACTGCGGGGGTTCTGACCACCCGGCTGTCACGTGAATTATCTAGCGCTAATTAGAGTACTAAAACTGAGTTGGTAGATGATTTTGAATAGGTGGGTGCGACTTGAGCAACAAAGTTTCAATTCGTGATCGAACAATTTGCAGGTATCGTCTTTAGCTCTCGGACAACCCCAAGTAAGGTAGGCCACTTGCAAGATTTCTTTTGAATTTGAAGACGTGGGTGTCGTAGTTGGAACCGGGACGGATTTGGAATAGGGTGAGAGTGTATAGTTTAGAGAAAAACGATTTCTAACTAGTAGGAAAAAAAAAAAAAAAAACCTGAGTCGGGAGGAACGTTTAGGCTATCACACACACTATTAATTTACGTAAATTGAGATTGATTTCTTATTTTATTGGTCATTGTATAGGTGAGACGACCGTGACTCGGAACAATCCGGTGGAGGATCAAAGCTAGGGCTATCTCTGTGAGTGGACCTTGTTTCCTCAAATGATTTATGAAATTTGTGTTTTTATTTTGGTTAGTTAAGTTTGATTTAGAAATAATATATGTGAGTGAACTTTGACCTTTCAAAAGAACTTCATGAAATTCCATCATTTTAATTATGCTAATTAAGCATCTTGAGTCTAATTTGGGATTTGGTGAATAAATGTCGGATTTCGGTTTTTCAATTCCCTTGTACATAAGTTTACAAATATGGATTCACTTGACGAATTGTTTAAATTGATGAATATCTTTTGGAAAGGATTTTAGCTTATAATTTTCTTTATATGGTTTATTTAATTTTTCAGTTTTCGATCGAAAAGAATTGGTTGAGTTTATACACTTTGATTTTAATTGGAATTATGCTAAAAGTTATGGATTTAAAGTCTTCTTGGGAAAGTACAATGATATTGTTTTCGGTGGAAAAAGGATCTATGATTTTGGTTGTGAAAAATGGTTTTCAAACTACCTTTGCAGTACCCTCCAGGTTATCAGATTGGATAGGTCTTTGGGACCCATCACGGCACACATATAGGCTTTGGGCCGTGTGTTGGGATGCTTCGCCCTTTGGGGGCTGCTTTGCGTGCACCTACGACCAGGATTGCCTGCACGTGTTGGATTTTACTCAACACGTGTGTATGGCCAGGATATTGCCTGCCTGTGCGATGCAAGAATTCCGCACAGGTGTATGGTTAGGATTATTCAGGATATATAGCATGGTGGAAAATGAAATTGGTATCTTCAAGAGTTTAAATATGGATTTTAAGTGATAACTACTTTTCGAGTTTTATAATGATTTCTATTTTATTATTTTTATGACTTCGTTAAATTAAATGATTTGCTATTGAAAAATGTGTTTTGAGTTATCTTTTCCTTGAGTTCTATTAGTTTTATAATAGTCTTAAGCTTGAAAATGGTTTTAAAACTAGGAGATTTTAAAGAGTGACGTAAGGTCTTAGAGTTAAATGTGGTTATGAAGGGTTTTCTGAAAAGATATTTAACCTTTGATTTCATTTTCATTAAACTGTCCACTCACTAAGTTTGTCTCACGGTTTACTTTGTTTTGTCTTAAATTATCCTCTAAGGTAGTAGCTTTGGTGGAGGTCGAGTCAATAACGTCGAGACATTTACGTCCATATCCTTACTCGAACCCTGTAGGCGCCATTAAGTTTTTGTAAAAATTTCTTGTAATAGATTAGTGGCTTTGATAACCACTTTCAATTTTTAAGATGGTTTTTCTATGAATTGTTGGGTCTGAGACCCCTTTTTGGTTGTGGTTGAAGTTTTTAGAAGTGATTTTACAAGTCTTGTAAATTTTTGAGTTAGTCAATTTTCAGGAAAAGTTATGTCGAATTTTCGGTAGGATTTTCCTTGATTTTGGATCCCATAGGACCTCTTCGGGTTTTAGGGTGGAATCCAGGGGCGGTTCTGTCAGTTTCGGGGTGGTTGGGGGCGGGAGATTGAGAGAGATGAAGGAGAAAGAGAGTTGGGCGGGGCTAGGAGGAGATGGGCTCGGGCTAGGGTGGGAGATCGAGAGAGATGAGTCACAGCAAACCAGAAAAGAGAAAGGTAAAAGGGGATTAAAAAACCCGAAAGATTTAGGCGATGAAGCCCATTCGTCGCCCCAAGCATATTTAGGCGACGAAATGGTGTATATGTCGCCTAAATATGCTTTGGGCGACAAATCAGCTTCATCGCTCAAAAGGTGAAATACTAGGGCACCATTTCACCCCGCCAAAGTTTTCACACTTTAGGCGATGACCCGTTTCGTTACCTAAAGCATGCTTTCGTCACCTAAGGACATTTTAATTAGAAAAACCACGATCGTTCATACGTTCGAATTTCGATACCTAACTTTTATATCTTTGATTGACCTAATTTTTTAGAGGGAGGATCTTTGAGTGGGGAACTAAAAAATGAACGGTTCGGATTGTTTGAAACACGATCGAGATGTGAGCATCTACATATAAATACACTTGAAGAGTATAATTCTATTAAATTTTTCGTTGAACCCTTGTCGTTTCAATAATTGTGAAGATCACAACGTGATTTCAACGATTGGAGCGTTCATTTTCTATGTTCATACTCAAAGATCATCCATGCAAAAAATCGGCCCAATCCGAATTCATCTACCCGTTCGATTATCATTAGCAAACCACAATCATTCATTACTTTGGCTACCATTACCTAACTTCTATATCTCTAACTGGGCCAATTTTTTGTAGTAATGATCCTTAAGTGGAGAACTAAAAAATGAACAGTTCGGATAGTTGAAAACATAATCGAGATGTGAGCATCTACATATAAATACACTTGAAAAGCATAATTTTATTAACTTTTTTGTTGAACCCTTGTCATTTCAATAATTGTGAAAACCACCACGTGATTTCAACGATATATATGAGCCATTCCTTTTCTTTCATTACAATAAATTATGTTTTGTGTGGCGGACGAAAACCGTTATAAATAATAGTTTAGCGGCGGATATATCACTAAATCTGCCAGAAATATTGTGAGTGACGGATCAGGTGACCGCCGGAAATAACATTGTCAATGATAGTTATTTTTGGCGAACACATCCACCAGAAAAAAGAAATCCTAACACACGGTCATAATTCACGATATATTATTTGTGGCGGCCGTATTTGCCAGTAATACTTATTTCTGGCGGATATTAAGTAATAATAAGAATTGTCCTCCAGTAATACTTATTATTGGCAGACACATCCGCCACAAATGTAATTTATTTACCCGTTTGATTATCATTAGAAAAACCATGATCATTCATTACTTCGACCACCATTACCTAACTTCTACATCTTCAATTGGGCGATATTTTGGAAGGATGATATTTCAGTCGGGAACTAAAAATGAACGGTTTAGATCATTGTAAACATGATCGCATTGTATGCTTATGCATACATAAAAATTCACACAAAAAATGCACTTAGGGACTTGGGAGACGCAACAATTTCGTCGCCCAAATCAACAATTCTTCGCCTAATGGTACTTGAAGAGACGAAAAATCTATATCGCTCAAAGTAACCTTAGGTGACGAACGTTGTATTTCGTCTCCAAAGTACCCTTAATTAGGTGATGAATATGCATATTCGTCGTCTAAAGTATGACGCAAAGACTATTTTGGCATGTGACTTTGGGCGACGTACTAGTTGCGTCGTCCAAAGAGCCTTTAGGAGATGAAGGTAATATTCGTCGCCTAAAGAGGCTTTGGGTGACGAAATATTGTGTCACTCAAACCTTTAGGGTTCTAGGCGTCGAATTTGGAACTTCGTCACCCAAAGTTGGTTGAGGTGACGAATTTGGGTTTGTCGCCCAAAATGGTTTTTCTTGTAGTGTATATTTTAATAAAAGTAAGGATATCATTGTGGGAGCACCTCTATAATGTATTTTTGACTTCCTCTCACCATCTCTGTCAGTTTAACCAAAGGCCTATTGGACAATATATTTTAACGATTCAAATTGTCTATTCTTTAGATTACCATCAAGGACTATCTATGCAAAAATTCAACAAAATCTAAAATTGTTAGTAATCTAGCTAATTATCGTCAAACAAACCCAAATTTGTCTAGGGGTTGGTCATAATAAATTTGTTTGCATCCTTATAAGAGAAAGATGCTCTACATAATAAACCCAAATTTGTTTAGTTTTTCAATAGTACCAATAAATAATATGTTTTGTGAAACATTGTGCATGTGCTTAACTGTCATAATTATCATTATTATTTTTGTTTTTGGAGAGTTGTCATTATTATTTTAGCTATTCACTAAAAGTTGTTGATGTTCACCCTTATTATCTATTGTAGATTCATATAGGGGTTGTACTCATGCTTGGACATATTTGTGGTTGTGTTCTTCTACCACGTGGTGTGAGAGGCGTCAAATGGGCCGAGTCAACCCGAGTACAACACAACACTACTAAAATAGCTACAACATGAGTAAATGGGCTACGAGCAAAAATGGCATACAGGCTAGGGGCCATGCTAGCCCTAGGTCTTAAGTATATGGGCCGGCTTGAGCATTGTATGAAAGCACGAATGGCTCAACTTAAATGGGTCGAGACGACCTGTTTGTCACTTCTACATTGTGTATATTCAATAATAGTGATATTGTTTTAATATGTGGGAGTCAACACCACTTATTAAATAATTTGTTTTGGTTGCTTTAGTTCTTATAAGGATCGGAGTTTGAGAATTTGGGGCCCAAGATAAAACATAAAACTTGGGCCCTCAATAATCTAGAGTGCATTAAATATATTTTTTTTCTCCAATAAGTATTCATAAAAATCATTTTATTAACTAAAAATTTAAATTGCACATAACCAAACAATTAACCACTACATAATCCAAACAAAAACTTTATAATTGCATAAAAAATTCTCGTACTTAAACTCACTTATATGCTTTACATTATTTGGACCTAACATAATATATAAAGGGTACATAAATTTTGGGGACCCTAGAAAATTGGGGGCCTCGAGACAGTTGCCTCATTGGGTTAAACTGAAATTCGACCCTGGTAATTCTTATGTGAATCATTGTTAGTTTGTACTCTCCACTGATCCTCTAATATTAATTGTGTTATCGTGTGCCATATAAATGAGATTCCTAAGTCGAATTTAACTTAAATGATTGATCTGAGCTAGGGGCACCCTTTGATTTGGGGCTCCAGTTGTCTCGGAATGGGAAATGTGTCACATATATATATCATAATAAATATACAACATATGTCCCAACATAAACAAAAATATCATTCATATTGTGAGGAACCCTTTTTTTTTTTTTTTGATCAGGAAAGCATAACTATTTATTAAGGTGCATGGCCAAAAGAAACAGCGTCTTTCTCAACAACAGAAGACAGCCATGATGGAGCTTCGTCAATCCATACAATGAAATCGAAAATAAATAAACTAAAAAGAGCTAGCTTATGGACTACTCGATTAATTATAAGTACGGGATGTATATTTAAAAGATTGAGAGTGAAACTAAGAGACTAAAGCTTGAATCTATTGAATCACAACCCCTTCTATTGCCAACCACTCATGCTCAAGTAAGCGAACCATCTCCTAAGAGTACGATTCCAATACACACCTTGTCAACCCAAGGTCCAACACAAACTTAATTCCCTCCAAAATAGCAATAGCCTCCGATGTCTGCACATATCATGCTTGTGAAAGAACAACACATGCAGCCCATAACAGTACAATCACTTATGAGTGAGGTATCCAAACACAAGCTTGAACAACAAAGATCACAAGACACCAGAAACCAAAAGAAGCAACTATCAAGTTTGCTGCCAAAGTTGCAGTATTTCATTCAATTTTCCAAAAGAAAAAAGTTCTCAATAAAATTACAACCCTTGCTTAAATAACATCTCAACCCTAACCAAAATAGGAAAATAGATAAAAGAGTAACTAACAAGAAATCAAAAAATAAATTGCAGAAAATCAGGAAAGTAGGACAGCTAGGATTATTTGCTAACATAATCCTTAAGATAGCTTGGGCTTCAGACTTTCTCTTGGGCTTGCTTGACTCTTTGGATGCTTTTGCATCAATCATTACTTCGAACCTCAATGCCCACTTTCTAAATGGATTGCGCCACTAAGATAACTGTATCGACATTGGTTTTGTAAACCTATGGAGGAGGCGGCGGCGACAATGCTGCATTATAGCTTGCTGGTGCAATTGGGCCTGTGTATTAGCTTTTAAATACTCGGCCAGATAATTATCATGAGACTAAAGAAAAATCTATTCAGCAGGAAAAACCTCAAGCCCATGAAGAATAGCATTGCGATCATGCCATAACATTCAAGACGCAACACAAAAAAACTCCAACTCATATACAGACTGAAAATCTCAGCAAAAGAAATAGGACGCCATGCATGCACTCATTCATCCCCTCACTCAAAAAAGATGAAGACCAAACCGGCTATTCCTTAACACAAAACATAATGAATGGATGACAGTCTCATAACACTAACCACAATGGACACACCAAAACTCTGAGAAATTCTTCTCCGCACCAAAGCAACCAAACAAGGCAGAATTTCTTAGGAGGCACACCACATGAAAACCCGAAATTTTGGAGGAAGCTTTAGCTTCCATAATTTCCTCCAAATTGGTAGACACACACTAGTGGAACTAGAAGCACCACCACCCTCTAAATCAGGAGCTAAATCCCAAGCCACCCAATAGCCTGACCTCACACTATTAAAACCATTTTTATTATAAACCAGGCTAATTGATCACTTAATCCTTCCTTACCCGGGAGAAGAGAAAGAATTAGATGAGCCTCATGTGGGTAAAAAACATGATGAATCAACTCCACATCCCATGCTCCAGACGGCGTACGCAACTCAGCCACCATTGTGTTTCGCGAGAATAATGGAGGAGATATTACTCGAAAAGAGCGAGGAAGTGGAAGCTAATTATCTCGGTACACCAAAACGGATTCACCACCAGCGCTGCTAGCAATCCTCCACACCAATCTAGCCCGAAGTATCTCTTGACCCAGACCAAGCTCTGCCAAATATAGGAAGGACTAGAACAAAAAGGAGCATCCATAAATAAATAAGTAGAAAAGTACTTAGCTTGAAGAACACGGCTAACAAGTAATGCTGGTTCTATTCATATTCTCCAACATTGCACTACAAGAAGGGCATGGTTGAAAGCACTCAAGTCAAAAACCTAGCCCACCTGCGCCACCTTGGGAGCACAAAGCTTATCCCAACATATTGTGAGGAACGTTAGGAACACATGAACATATATTAAAGCATTTTCTTAGAATCACCCATACATTTTCTTAAACCCACACTACTCTAAGACATTATATAAAATGAAATACACATAGTAAAACAAAGATAGACCATAACTCTAAGACAAAAAAGGCCTTGGTGCTTTAATCTAAAAACAATTAGAGGGTGTTTATTCCAAATTTACATTTTTTTGGGTACAAAGAGTGGGGAGGGCAAGAGGCCTCAACGTGGGTATAAATGCTCTTTAACGCTAGAGCTACACAAGTCTCGATTGATGATATACCCACAAGTTGGATTTATGGTGCACCCTCGATCAATGGTTCACCAACCCTCGGCTAGGTTGGTGAAACACATGAATTTTTAAACAATTATAATTTAATTAGGACTAACTTTTCAATATAATGAAATCGTATCCACCTAATTTACCAAGTTTATAAATGTGATGTGAAAAATATCTCAACAGTGGATACGAATATTTATTACATTTCTATAATGTTACTGGAATTTTCTTTTGATTTCACTATAAATGAATTAGGATAATATGCATAGTCAAGCATTAGAAATTAAACATGTCATAACAATGAGCAACTCGAAGCAAGAGAGTTTTAAGGCCACAATTTAATATGCTGTATGTTTTGTGAAATTTCTTCAATCCCACTGTAAGATCGATCATTTCTATAAAGCATGTTAAGGTTTTATTTGTTTTATTTTCTCACTCACTCTGAATTCTTTTTTTTTTTTTTCCTCATCTAGTTTCATAATGTTTATGCTTCATTTATTTTTTATATACAATGTTTTATATATGCTCTTAAGTACTTCAACATAATGTCAAATAGTTTTTTAGATATGATCATCTTTGTTTACGAGCTAAATATTTTTGTTGTACAATCTTTTATTGGTGAATAAATTAATTATGCTGAAAATTTACGTTAAAAAGTAACTTGTCAAGAACTTAGAAGTGCTTTATGTTTTTTTTACATTAATGGAGGTGATCGAATGTTTAAATTATCATAATCCTAACTCATTGCCTCACTTAGAAGTGTGATTCATTTTATCTACTCATTTTTTATTTTCTCACTCTATTTCTCTCTTCTTGTTGCTAAAATGTCTACTTGTTTTCTTATTGCAGAAATCTTGTAAGGTTTTTTCCAAGAAAATCATGAGAAAGATTTATCTGAAATTGAGAAATATCTCATTCAAATTCAATCGGATCAATGATTTATCAGATTATCAGACTTTTAACGAAAAGGGGGAGGTGGTCCGCCAAAAGTTTGAAATGCCGATGATTCAATTAATTGCTTGGAATCCTCTACGTTTTAATGTCTCTTAAAGACAAGATACTCATTAATAGAGCCTAAATCTCAAGCCTTGGTGGCCGGTGAAGATTTGATGAAGCCATTGAACTTTGCAGAGGAAGAGCAAATACTAGCTAGTTAGAATATTAGTAAGGTGCAATGGTCAATGGATGTACCATATATCGTGTTAAAATAAATAAAATATGACCAATTTTTGTAATAAAGGAAAATTATAAACTATATAAGCCAATTTATATGTTTGTTTTCTTGGATAGAAGCCAAAGGCCTTAGGCCATTCACTTTTTGTTCAGCAGACTTCTATGATCAGTCATTTTGACTCTCATTGCTACAAATTATTTGAAAATCTTCTCCATCTTGTCTAAGTACGTGCTTTTCGTATTTTTATCCCAACTTTAAAATAATATGCCACATAAGACTAAATTAAAGCTATTTATTACATACTATGCCACTATAGTTAAGAAAAGAGCAAGAACCATATTCACACCCACCAAAATCCTTGGAAATCTAGAGCCTTCTCTCAATTCAAGCATCCCCTAGTTTGCTTCCAGTGAAAACTTCCAAGAAAATGCAATCTTTGAAAGAAATCTATTTTAGGAAAAGATATTAATTCTTGCTTAATGAATGACAATTAGACAACTAACCTTTCATACACAATGGGTGGAATGGACTTTTCTCGAAGCAATGATATGTTACAATTGGGTTCTGACGAACAATGGGCGGCAAAGATCATGGATTGTATTTCTACTATGCGCTTGTCTGTCTTATGGCGAGGGGCCCTGCTTGGGCAAATAAGACCAAAACGGGGGTTGCGGCAAGGGTGCCCCTTGTCTCTGTATCTTTTCCTTTTATGTGGGGAGGGCTTTAGTGCTTTGCTGCATGCGGTTGAGCAACAAGAGGTGATTCAAGGTGTTCGTGTGGGTTTTCCTGCTCCGCCTATCACCCATCTCTTTTATACGGATGAGAGGTTACTATTTTTAGAAGCCACCATGAAAACTGCCTGGATGATCAAGCAAATTTTGTAGATTTATGAGCAAGTATCGGGTCAGGTGGTCACTTTTACCAAATCAACAGTTTGTTTCAACAAGAACACTGAGCATCTCATCTGCACCCTCACTTTGTACGTCCTTGGGGTGTCAGTGGTTGTTTGCCACAAAAAATACTTGGGCTGCCTATTGTGGTGGGAAAAGAGAAGAAAAAATTATTTCAGTCCATAAAGGATCGTGTGTGGCAACGGGTGAATGGATGGGTGGAAAAACTGTTGTCGAGGGCGGGAAAAGAGATTCTTTTGAAGGTTGTAGTGCAAGCCATCCCAAAGTATTATTTGAGTATGTTTCGTATGCCTAAGGCCACATGTCATGAGCTAACCTCCATGGCCAGCCGTTTTTGGTTGGGAAAAGTAAAAAAAAGCAAGGGCATGCACTAGTTGAAATGGGAGAAATTATGCAAGTCTATCTCCGGAAATTCTAACATAACTGCAGGCATTAGATGCCTTCAAGCTTTTGACCGTTAGATCAGTAAATGTTGATCTAACGGTTAAGAAAAAAACTTATGGGCCAGCAGGTAACAAGTTAATGAGATGAGAGAGAAAGTGAGCTAATATACAGGGTTAGCACTCAGCAGTAGCCTTTCACGAAAAAATCATACTTCAAGACTTCCACAGGGGCAGAGCTGAGCTGAGTGCACAACGTACCCAGACTTTCACAGGGGCAGAGCTGAGCTGAGTGCACAACCCAATCCGAGATCCATCCACACTTCCAGAGGGACATAGCTCACTTCACAAAGAATCAATTTAATGGGTACATCGAGACTTCCACAGGGGCAGAGCTGAGCTCAGTGCACAACCCAATCCGAGATCCATCCACACTTCCAGAGGGACAGAGCTCACTTCACAAAGAATCAATTTAAT
>QANW01004379.1:13823-28460 GCA_003254865.1 Dryas drummondii | reverse complement strand
TGCGAAGCTAACATCCGTATCTTTCCAACCATATATGGCATGCTACCTGATTCGTTCTGGAGAATTACAGAATTGCTGTCGAAATTGGTGCTCTATTTTCCAGGGTTTTGACTTCTTTTTCAGCTAGGATTCCTTGGGCTTTCTCTTTGTAGGCGTGATGGGCTAGGGTTTCAATTAAAAGAACATGGGCTGGCTGCAACAAGCAAGTGGCGTGGTGGGCTTTAGGGATGCTTGGCTTGCACATGGCTGTATGACTTGGGCTCTAGAGTTGGCGCATGGTTTGCATGGCATGTGCATGCATGCATGGGCTGTCACCTTGCAATCAACTTTCACATAGAGCCATGGCCCAATTGACTTCATGACATGACATAGTTGATCCTTAACCATTGACTTTGACTTTCCAATTTTGCCCCTCTCTTCCTCTTGGATTCGAATTCATTTCTTCCCTCCATTTGTTTCCATGGATGTCCACCACCTTCTAGAAGCTTCTGGAACCTTGACTTGATTGAGTTGACTTTGACCAACTTTTCCTAGTCCCACTAGGATTCCTTGTAGATGTAAGATTCCTTGTCCATTTCAACTTCTAATAATGACCATATTGCCCCTAGTGATTCCTAGTGTCATTAGGACTCCTTTCCCTAGTAGGGTTAGGTTTCCTAGTTCAACCAGGAATTCATGTTCCAATTAGGATTTCTCATTTCTGGCTTGACAATGATGGTTCTGGGCTTGATGTTTCCTCTTGTGACTAGGATTTCTGCTCGTTTCCTAGTTTGACCAGGAAATGTCCCAAAACGGCTCTTTTAGCTCCTATTTCCTATTTATGCTTCATTCAACCTAAAAACACAAAAACAAGACAACAGACACAAAAGAATCGAGTTCTAACACTCTAGGTTAGGGAGTTACTATCATAAAATAGCGTAAAATGAACACTCATCACGTGCGTTCTTAACACCTAATGTGCTTCAATAGGTCTAGAGTAATTTGGACGAAATTGGATCAAGTATGCACCGAAATTACGTTTTCTTTCATTCTACACCAAGTGTAGTTCAATTGGTTTAGAACGATATTCTTAACATGAGAAAATGCTTCCCCATGTCTTTTTGCCAATCTGTATTGTTTTGGAGCCATTTGGAAAACATTGGAACTAGTATTCACTGAAAAGACGTTTTTGTGTGTTCTTAACCATAAATTTGGTTCAATTGGTCTAGAATGCTATTCCTAACATGAGAAAGTGTTTTCCCATGTCTTTTTTGCCAACCGGTAAAGTTTAGAAGCTATTTGGGCGAAATTGAAACAAGTACACACCCAAATGCCGTTATCCAGCATTCATAACACCAAATATTGTTCAATAGGTCTAGAATGCTAATCCTAACATGAGAAAGTGGTTCTCCATGTCTTTCTTGTCAACCAGGCACATTTTTGGTCCAATTTGGACAAAACTAGCACAAGTATGCATTGAAATTTTTTTTTCGTGCGTTCTTAACCCCAAATATGGTTCAATTGGTTTAGAACGCTATTAATAACATGAGAAAGTGCTTCCCCATGTCTTTCGTGCCAACCAGGCACGTTTTTGGTGCAATTTGGACGAAATCGGAACAACTATGCACAAAAATAATGTTTTCGTGCTTTCGTAACACCAAATGTGGTTCAATAGGTGTAGATGCTAATCCTAAATTGAGAAAGTGCTTTCTCATGTTTTTCTTGTCAACTGGGCATATTTTTGGTGCAATTTTGACGAAATTGGAACAAGTATGCACTGAAATATTGTTTTAACACCAAATGATGTTTTCGTGCATTCTTAACACCAAATGTGGTTCAATTGGTCTAGAACGCAAATCCTAACATGAGAAAGTGCTTTCCCATGCCTTTTTTGCCAACCGGGCACATTTTAGAGCAATTTGGACGAAATTGGACAAAGTATGCACCGAAATATTGTTTTGATGCGTTCTTAGCACCAAATGTGGTTCAATATGTCTTGAACACTAATCCTTTGGGCTGCAAGCATGCAAATGATGTGTTGGGCTGCCATCTCACCATCCTTCTCATTTTGACTTCACCTAGGCCCAAAGCCCAGTTGACTTCATGACTTGGCATAGTTGACCCTTGACCATTGACTTTGACTTCCAATTTCGCCCTTCTCTCCCTCTTGGATTCGAATTCATTTCTTCCCTCCATTTGATTCCATGCATGTCCCATACCTTCTAGAAGCTTATGGAACCTTGACTTTGTTGATGTGTTTTCTTAGAACAAAATAAACAATTACCTCATTCTAAGTTTACTCGCAAGTGCACGAATCGCATCAGTAGCAAAGCGTACAAGCACGAGGTCGATCCCACAGGGAATGGTTAATATACAACAAATCAGTGCAAATAATCACTAGAATAACTAAATGGGGGGTTTTGAAAGATGGAAACACACGCACACATCACCACACGCACACACACTTTATTCTATCTTGCAATGTTAATTTTCAGTTTCAAATCAGATAAGCATGCAATAACCATCCAAGGCTAATGACAGTTAATTTGAACACAACATATTAAAGTTTGACAGCTAAAAAGGTTTGGCTAGTTACTTTCTCGCCATTGTTCTCCTAATGCATAAACTAAGAGCTTCTTGGGCCTTCCTTAGCCAGTTAACCTACATGTTCCCTAGTTCAAGCTAGGGCAGCTGTTACCCATGCAGGAGTCATTAAGTTTTATGAGAACGTCAAACATGCACAACATATAAGCTTTGACTATTTCCTTATAGAGGTCGCCCAACCCCACTACCAAGAATAATCCCTTATTCCCTTGTTACTTGTGGTTTAGTGTCTTTGACTATTTCACAGCTAAACCTAACGGATAAACTAGATGCAATTACCCTAAGGTGGCCAGTCAAAGGATGCAAACAACTAGTGACGGGGGTTTTAATAGATAGTGGAAATTTAATACGCGCAAACATCAAACTAACAGACCAAGAGACGGATAAACGATTTGTTAAAGCATACGAATCCATTAATCAACCTACAACTAACATGCAAGATAGAATAACTAACCTACATAATTAAAACGAATAAATAAAAGAAAACAGCAACAAATAAATGAAATCCCAATTCATGATTGTTAACGGAAATCAGAAACGCAAATTAAACAAACTTAGAAGCATAAACTAAACAACTAATTTAAAGTGCATAAACTAAATGAAATCAGAATCGCAAGACACACAAGATTAAACGCATGCACTAATTAAAAATCAGAAACTTAAAGCAACTGAAACAACTACACAATTAAATTAGATTACATCAATTAAATTGCATAAACATAAATAACTAAATAAATTCAGAACCAAAGCTATAAAAGAAATAAAGAGACAACTAAATAAAACAGCAAATTAATTAAATAAAATCAGTAACATAATCCAACAATAATAATAGAAACTAGAAGGAAAAGGAAAACAAAAATCAGAGGTGCAACAAATGGGGGCTGCGGCAAGGAGAAAGGAAGAAGGAGGCACCTAGCACAAGCAATTGGCTCACGGCAAGGTGAGCTTGGGCTTGCGGCAGCAGGTGGTCCTTCCCTCTCACTTGTCACGCCACCCTCTCTCTAAACCTCTCTCTGAATTCGGCTCACCTTACAAGAAAATAAAAGTCTGAAACTAAAACCCTAAAACAGAAAAATAAAACTAGGAGGGGAAAGAGAGATTTCGGCTGAACTTAGGAGAGGAAAAGTGTTCTCTAAAAGTCTGAATGAGGGGGTTTAAATAGGAGAAGCCTTCCTTGAGAGGCAAGGAAGAGACTTGCGGCATAGCGTTTTCCTAGTGCCTTGCGGCTTCAGCTTGGGCTAGCTGATCAGGCCTTGGCGTGATGGGCTGCTCCCTTATGGGCTTGAGTGGCTCACGCCTAGCCTAGCTAGGGTCCCTCCTTGGCGCATGGGCTGGTAGTCTTGGGCTTTGGGCTTGCATGTTGGGCTTCCATGTTGGGCTTCAGTAGCTTGCACAAGATGGGCTAGGGTTTCACTCCATGGGCTTCCACCTTGGGCTTGTCACCTTGGGCTTGCGCATGGCCCCTTCCTTGCTAGGGTTTGCATGGCATGCATGCGCATGCATGGGCTGCCATCTTCCTCCTTGCGTATGGCTTTTGGGCTACTAGGGTTTGGGCCCATGCATGTGCATGCATGGCCCACTTGGTTCGGCATCCCTAGGGCCCATGGGCCCTCCACTTTTGACTTCCCATTTTGCCCCTCATTTCCATTTGAATTCAAATTCATTTCTTCCCTCCATTCATTTCCATGGATGTCCATCACCTTCTGGAAGCTTCTGGAACCTTGATCAACATTTCCTAGTGCAACTAGGATTCCTTGAAAATGAGAGATTCCTTATCCATTTCGACTTCTCGTAATGACCATATTGCCCCTGGGGTCTCCTAGTGTCATTAGGACTCCTTTCCCTAGTTGGGTTAGGTTTCCTAGTTCAACCAGGATTTCCTGTTCGAATCAGGATTTCACATTTCTGGCTCCGCAATGATGGTTCTGGACTTGATGTTTCCTAGTGTGACTAGGAATCCTCATTTGACTAGGATTTCTGCACTTTTCCTGGTTTGACCAGGATTTCACTCGTTTTCCTGGTTTGACTAGGAAATGTCCCAAAATGGCTCCATTTGCTTCTTTTTCTCATTTCTGCTTCATTTGACCTAAAAATACAAAAACAAGACAAGAAACACAAAATAGCGAGTTCTAACACTCTAGGTTAAGGAATTAGTATCATAAAGTGATGCAAAATGCACACTCATCAGACTTGATTGAGTTGACTTTGACCTACTCGTACGTTTGTAAAACCAAATGTAGTTCAATAGGTCTACAACGCTATTCCTAACATGAGAAAGTGCTTCCCCATGTCTTTCTTGGCAACCAGGCATATTTGGGTTCAATTTGGATGAAATTGGTACAAGTATGTGCCGAAATGACGTTTTCGAACCCTAATTCTCCGTCACCAAATGTGGCCACATTTTTGGTTCAATTTGGACGAAATTGGACCAAGTATGCTCGGAAATG
This sequence comes from Dryas drummondii, assembly GCA_003254865.1. Lineage (NCBI taxonomy): Eukaryota > Viridiplantae > Streptophyta > Magnoliopsida > Rosales > Rosaceae > Dryas > Dryas drummondii. The sequence continues at coordinate 23,430 of QANW01004379.1, read as the reverse complement.
TTGTTTTCGTGCATTCTTAACACCAAATGTGGTTCAATTGGTTTAGAACGCTATTCCTAACATGAGAAAGTGCTTCCCCATGTCTTTCTTGCCAATCGGTTACGTTTTGGAGCCATTTGTACGAAATTGGAACAAGTATGGACCGAAATGACGTTTCCGTGCGTTCATAACACCAAAAGTGGGTCAAAATATTAAGAACGATAATCCCAACATGAGAAAGTGCTTCTCTGTGCCTTGCTAATCGGGCACATTTTTGGTGCAATTTGGAGGAAATTGGACCAAGTATGCTCCGAAATGTTGTTTTCGTGCGTTATTAACACCAAATATGGTTCATATGGTCTAGAACGCTATTCCTAACATGAGAAAGTTTTTCCCCATATCTTTCTTGCCAACCGGGCATGTCTTGGAGCAATTTGGACGAAATTGGATCAAGTATGCTCCGAAATGTTGTTTTCGTTCTTTCTTAACACCAAATGTGGTTCAATAGGTCTAGAATGCTAATCCTAACTTGAGAAAGTGCTTCCCCATGTGTTTCTTGCCAAACGGGCACATTTTTCGTGCAATTAGGACTGAAAGGACGTAGAACGCCTATTGAACCACATTTGGTGTTAAGAACGCAAGAAAACGACATTTCAATGCATACTTAGTCCAATTCCGTCCAAATTTCCCCAAAACGTGCCCATTTGGCAAGGAAGGTATGAGGAACCACTGTTACAATTAGCGTTTTAGACCTATTGAACCATATTTGGTGTTAAGAACGCACGAAAATGTAATTTATGTGCATACTTGGCAAGAAAGACATGGGGAAGCACTTTCTCATATTAGGATTAGCATTGTAGACCTATTGAACCACATTTGGTGTTAACAACGTAAGAAAACAACATTTCAAGGCATACTAGGTCCAATTTCATCCAAATTGCTCCAAAACGTGTCATGTTGGCAAGAAATCATCATTTACTAGAACCATCATTGTCAAGCCAGAAATGAGAAATCCCAATTGGAGCAAGAATTCTACATCTAGGGGCAATATGGTCATTATGAAAAGTTGAAATGGACAAGGATTCCTACATCTACAAGGATTCTTAGTGAGACTAGGAAAGGTTGGTCAAAGTCAATTCAATCAAGTCAAGGTTCCATAAGCTTCTAGAAGGTATTGGATATTCATGGAATTAAATGGGGTGAAGAAATGAAATTGAATTCAAGAACGTTTGGCAAGAAATCCTTAGGGATGCACTTTCACATGTTAGGGTTAGAGTTCTATACCTACTGAACCACATTTGGTGTTAAAAACGCACGAAAACGTAATTTCGGTGCAAACTTGTTCCAATTTCAACAAAATTACTCCAAACTGTTAACGGTTGGCAAGAAAGACAAAGAGAATCACTTTCTTATATTAGGATTAGTGTTCTAGAATTATTGAACCACATTTGGTGTTAGTAACGCACGAAAACAACATTTTGATACATACTTGGTCCAATTTCATCCAAATTACACCAAAAAGGACCCGTTTGGCAAGAAAGACATGGGAAAGAACTTTCTCATGTTAGAATTAGTGTTCTAGACGTATTGAACCACATTTTGTTTCAGGAATGCACGAAAACAACTTTTCGATGCATACTTGTACCAATTTCATCCAAATTGCACAAAAAATGTGCCCGGTTGACAAGAAAGACATGGTGAAGCACTTTCTCATGTTAGGATTAGCGTTTTAGACATATTGAACCACATTTGATGTTATGAACGCACGAAAATGCCATTTGGGTGCATACATGTTCCAATTTCGCCCAAATTGCTCCAAAACGTTAACGATTGGCAAGAAAGACATGGGGAAGCGCTTTCTCATATTAGGAATAGCGTTCTACACCAATAAAACCACATTTGATGTTAAGAAGGCACAAAAACGTCATTTTGGTCGAATTTCCTTCAAATTGCACCAAAATCAAACTGATTGACAAGAATAACATGGGGAAGTGCATTCTCATGTTAAGAATACCGTTCTAGACGAAGTGAACCACATTTGGTGTTAAGAACGTACGAAAACGTCATTTCAGTGCATACTTGTATCAATTTCGTCCAAATTGCATCGAAAATGAGCCCAGTTGGTAACAAAGACATGGGAAAGCACTTCCTCATGTTATTATTAGCGTGATAGACCTATTGAACCACATTTGGTGTTAAGAACGCACAAAAACATCATTTCGGTGCATAATTATTCCAATTTCGTCCGAATTGCACCAAAAATGTGCCCGGTTGGCAAGAAAGACATGAGGAAGCACTTTAACATGTTAGGATTAACATTATGGACTTATTGAATCACATTTGGTGTTAAGAACGCACAAAATCATCATTTGAGTGCATACTTGGTCCAATTTCGTACAAATTACTCTACAACGTTCACGGTTGGCAAGAAAGCCTTGAGGATGCACTTTCTCATGTTAGAAATAGCGTTCTAGACCTATTCAAGCAAATTTTGTGTTAAGAAGGCACAAAAACTTCTTTTAGGTGCATACTTGTTCCAATTTCCTTCAAATTGCTCCAAAACGTTATCGGTTGACAAAAAAGACATGGGAAAGCACTTTCTCATGTTAGGATTTCCATTCTAGACCTATTGAACCACATTTGGGGTTAAGAACGCACGAAAAAATCATTTCGGTGCATACTTGGTCTAATTTCGTCCAAATTACTCTAAAACGTTCACGATCGCCAAGAAAGCCTTCGGGATACACTTTCACATGTTAGGATTAAAGTTCTAGACCTAATGAACACACGAAAATGCCATTTGGATGCATACTTGTTCCAATTCTATCCAAATTGCTCCAAAACTTTACTGATTGGCAAGAAAGACATGGGGAAGCGCTTTCTCATGTTAGTAATAGCGTTCTAGACTAATTGAACCATATTTGGTGTTAAGAACGCAAGGAAACAACATTTCGATGCATACTTTTCTAATTTAGTTCAAATTGCACCCAAAATGTGCCGGGGTTGCAAGAAAGACATGGGGAAGCACTTTCTCATGTTAGGATTAGCGTTCTAGAACAATTGAACCACATTTGGTGTTAAGAATGCAACAAAACGTCATTTTGGCACATACATGTACCAATTTCGTCCAAATCGAACAAAAAATGTGTCCGGTTGGTAAAAAAAATGGCGAAGTAATTTCATTTGTTAGGAATTGCGTTGTAGACCTATTGAACCACATTACATTTCGGTGCATACTTGGTCCAACTTCGTCCAAATTTGGGCTGCTAGGGTTTGGGCCAATGCATGTGCATGCATGGCCCACCATGGTTCGGCATCCCTAGGGCCCATGGGCCCTCCACTTTTGACTTCCCATTTTGCCCCTCATTTCCGTTTGAATTCAAATTCATTTCTTCTCTCCATTCATTTCCGTGGATGTCCACTACTTTCTGGAAGCTTCTGGAACCTTGAACAACATTTCCTGGTGCAACTAGGATTCTTTGAAAATGAGAGATTCCTTATCCATTTCAACTTCTCGTAATGACCATATTGCCCCTGGGGTCTCCTAGTGTCACTAGGACTCCTTTCCCTAGTTGGGTTAGGTTTCCTAGTTCAACCAGGATTTCCTGTTCGAATCAGGATTTCTCATTTCTGGCTCCGCAATGATGGTTCTGGACTTGATGGTTCCTAGTGTGACTAGGAATCCTCATTTGACTAGGATTTCTGCACTTTTCCTGGTTTGACCAGGATTTCACTCGTTTTCCTGGTTTGACCAGGAAATGTCCCGAAATGGCTCAATTTGCTCCTTTTTCTCATTTCTGCTTCATTTGACCTGAAAATACAAAAACAAGAGAAGAAACACAAAATAACGAGTTCTAACACTCTAGGTTAAGGAATTAGTATCATAAAGTGATGCAAAATGCACACTCATCACACTCCCAAACTTAGATTTTGCTAGTCCTCGAGCAAATAAAGGAAAGAAAAGACTCAAGACTGACTCTAACATCCCAACAACTGAATTCATGCGCACAACCATTAATCACATAAGAAAGCAAGGCATATAAATTGTATTCTCCAAATTCTAATAACATTTCAAATAACATACCTCGCTCCTCTATTGTCATATAGGCCATCCTTGACACAAATCCAAGTATTAGACAAACAAGACTACATCAATACATACATAATAGATTCAACTCCAATCCTCATTATGGCATACTCTCAATGATAAACACTCAAGAATTGGGTTGATATGTGCACTCAAAAGTATATGTGAGAGGAAATATGTAGCAAAAACAATTAACTCACATATGTACATGAAATAAAGGCACATTTTAGAAAGAAATACTGATCTCATGAAAGGAATCCAAATGCTTGAAATAGAATCAATAACCATAGGCTCCCTTCTTAAATAGACTCCACATAAGTATAATACACACCTCTTGAGATCATCTAGGACTTTAATAGGGTTATAATGAAAGTTTAGGCTAGGATAGGGTACTGAAATGAAACGGAAACACAAGGGGCTACATTCATGGAAATGCAAGCATCAATAGAACGTTCTGAGGTACACTTTACTTCTTTGCACTTCATAGCTCAACTTGAGCTCTTTTTGCTCACTTTTTCTTTTGAAACCGTCCCATCTCTTTTTCCTTTGATTTCTTTTCTTTTTCTTTTCTTTGGGCACGGCATATATACTTTTCTAACACATTTTTGTGCAAGCTATGCATTTTCACTTCTTTTCCACCTCAATCAACATATAAACAACTTGAAATGCCATAAAACGGGTAAAACGGATGAAAGGGGTGGAACACCCCCAAACTTAGGGTTTGGTATGGGGTAACAAAGAAAACGGCTTAAAAGGCTCAAAATGGGTAACTAAGGATAAAACATGTAATGGGTAGGCTTTTCAGGCTATGGGGTACACAAACAGGGCCTAAATTCATTTCTCAAGAGTTATGCAAATACGACATGCTTTGTGTACACAAGAAAAGAGTTCTAGCTCATTGATTCAAGATTATGCATATTCCAAGCAAATGACCAAATGAAAGATAATGAGATCAAAACAACGACTTATATGACAATGATAGAATCAGAGTGGCGCGCAACACTCAAGAATTGAAGAACAGGGCTCAAAAGCTCACTTAGGTCATGCAAGTCTACTCTATTATGCATATAATCATTAGTAATGCTAATCACAACCTAAATTCATATCAACAAGGCCAAATGACATAGAATTGCAAGATATGTTATGGAACGCTATTAGAATGAAAAGAACACCAAATATACGCACAATACTAAAACATGCTCATAACAATCATGCACACTCAAATCAATTAGTTGGGGACTCAGAACGACCTGAAACAACCAAAATGACTCAAAAACTTTTTGTTTTTAAAACAGTGTCGCACACTTCAAAAGAATCACATCCATCACTATGGTGAATGAGATCTGAAGAAACCGTGCATTTTGATGTGGGTTTTGACACCCTAAGTTTAAAAACAAAAGAAAAAGTTTTTTCCTAACCTAAAAACACCTAAAAACACTAAAAACGAAAATTTTTTTTTTCTTTTCCAAAATTGCTTAAAAACACTTAAAACACCCTAAACACTTGTTCTAACCTAAAAACACTAACAAATGACAATTGCCCTTCCCCCCACACTTAAATGATACATTGCCCTCAATGTATATGAAATAAATGCATAAATGATCAAATTAAGCGAAACGGGAAATTGCAAATATCCAAAACCAAATAAACACACCAAAATGAAAAATTGTCTTATGAAGCGAAATAAAGAAACTGTTTACTTGCGTACGCAAGCGTGGACACTCCAAGGGTAGGCGCGGCCTCCTTGGTCCTCAATGACTCCTCCTCCATTATTCGAAACTAAAAACTTGGGTTGCCTCCCAATCAGCGCTTGTTTTTGTGTCTTCAGCCTGACATTGCCATCTCCTTTACTTGCGTCCTTTCCTCTTCCTCTTGCCATTACTACTCTCGGCATTCCCTAGGAACGAACTGAAGAAGCTCTCCATCTCGGACTTCTCCTCTCCATAAAAAGTGACCTCCTCGTTTTCTGGCATCTCGGAAGTGAGCACATACAGCTCTCGCTTGGTGTAGTACCGAATCGTCATGGCGCTCTCCAATGCTTTGTACTCCATGTTAGAGGTGCACAAAAATGGTCTCCCAAGAATAATAGAGACGTCGCCCGGAATTGTTGGCACATCTAGCACTATGAAATCAGAGGGGATTAGTAATTTACGACATTTAACCAAAACATCCACAAGCATACCACAAGCTTTTTGGGCTGAAGAGTTGGCGAAGCGAATGTCCACATCAAATGGTTGCAAATCAGCCTCCTTGAATCCAAGCCTCTCGAACACACCCAGCGGCATAACATTGATAGCTGACCCATTGTCAACTAAGGCATTGGTGATCTTATGCTCCCCTATGCTGCATGGTATGACCAACGAGCCCGGATCCTTCTTCTTGCTTGGAAAAGATGCAAAGAGATAACCACAAATCTCCCTAGGAACGTTGTGACTATGCCCTTGCTCCTCAACCTTCTTCTCAATAGACTTCAATTCCCTCATGGTTGCTGGAAATTTGGTGATGTCAATGTCCGGAATGAGGGGAATCACACGTGTATCAGCTTTCTCCTCAATCATTTCCGGATCCTCCTCTTCCTCACTATCACTGATCTCAATCACTTCCTTCACCTCCTTAGTCTTGACCACTCTAACTCTTTTTCTTGGAGTAGTCCTCAAAATAGCATTTACATGCTCCTCATTCTTCGGGTTGACGATGGGCTGACTTGGCAACTTCCCCTTCTCTCTCTGACCCAAAGTGGTGGCAATCTGGCCCATTTGACTCTCCAAGTGTGCAATAGCCTTCGAATTGGCTTGCATCTGCTGCTCGGTACGGTTCATGAAGGCATTGGTGCTTTGGGCAAGGGAAGTGGTGCTTTGAGCAATCTGAGCAATCTTGTCCTCCAAACTAGACCTCTCGGCATTAGGGTGCACATACGGCTTGTTGGTGCTCCCACTAGCTTGCTGTCCATTGTTGTTGCTCCATCTGAAATTCGGGTTGTTCTTCCATCCAGGGTTGTAAGTGTTGGAATATGGGTCATACGGCACCCTAGGATAGCTCCCAACCTGGTTCACTTGTTCCACGTCACCTCCTTGTCCATGCACACTCATCATCTTCTCTTGAGCCAAAGATAACTTCTGCACCATAGTCTTGATTTCCATAATCTGTCCCTCCATGGTGTTCGGCACATCAGCTACCTCATACAACCCTCTCTTTGGTCCTCCTCTTGCACGATTGGAATCCCATTGTTGAGAACTCAAAGAAAGCGACTCAAACAAATCTGTAGCCTCATCCTCCGTTTTTGACATAAATGCACCACCACATGCCGAATCCACCTTGGATTGGTCTCTCTCCAATAATCCCTGATAAAAACAACAAACCACATACCAAGGAGATAGGTTATGGTGCGGGCAGCTAGTAAGTAACTCATTAAATCGGTCCCAAGTCTCATGGAATGGCTCGTCCGCTTTCGGCACAAATCCAAGGATCTCCTTCCGAATCGAATTTGTCTTGGAAATGGAATAGAACTTGTTCAGGAACTTGCTCGATAGATCATCCCATGTTGAAATGGAACCACTAGGCAGCGAATACAACCACCTCTTTGCCTTGTCCTTAAGCGCAAAAGGGAACATCCTCAAACGGTACTGATCAGCATTCAGGCCCCTTAATTGTGCGGCTTCACAAACCCCGAAAAACTCCTTCAAAAAGTGGATCGGATCCTCCCCATTCAGCCCATGGTAGCTCGGCAACAAGTGAATCTGGCCACTCTTGATTTCGAAATCAGTGGCTATGGTTGCATACCGAATGCACGATGGTTGAGTGGGCAGCGAAGGTGCTGAAAAATTGCTCAGGGGCTGCGGCACAATCTCATTTGCTTCAGCCATGTCGACACTCTCAGTCTCTTCACTACTCGAATCTGATGCACTAGGTTGCGGGCTGACTTGTGATGTACCTAAAGCTTCGTTCTTGAGCCTCTCCAACCTAGCAACAAGGTCAGGGTTCATAAAACACACCTAATCAAGAGAAAAACACACAATCAGTAGAAATAATGCATATAAAGGCATGGCATTTGTTAAAAACTAAAAATTAGCAAAAACTGAAATCTAGCTAATATAACCTAATTCTAATGACTAATTACACCAATTCATTGATATTAGACACCATTCCCCGGCAACGGCGCCAAAAACTTGTTGATTGTGTTTTCTTAGAATAAAATAAACAAATATCTCATTCTAAGTTTACTCGCAAGTGCACGAATCGCATCAGTAGCAAAGCGTACAAGCACGAGGTCGATCCCACAGGGAATGGTTAATATACAATAAATCAATGCAAATAATCACTAGAATAACTACATGTGGGGTTTTGAAAAGATGGAACACACGCACACATCACCACACGCACACACACTTTATTCTATCTTGCAATGTTAAGTTTTGAGTTTCAAATCAGATAAGCATGCAATAACCATCCAAGGCTAATGACAGTTAATTTGAACACAACATATTAAAGTTTGACAGCTAAAAAGGTTTGGCTAGTTACTTTCTCGCCATTGTTCTCCTAATGCATAAACTAAGAGCTTCTTGGGCCTTCCTTAGCCAGTTAACCTACATGTTCCCTAGTTCAAGCTAAGGCAGCTGTTACCCATGCAGGAGTCATTAAGTTTTATGAGAACGTCAAACATGCACAACATATAAGCTTTGACTATTTTCTTATAGAGGTCGCCCAACCCCACTACCAAGAATAATCCCTTATTCCCTTGTTACTTGTGGTTTAGTGTCTTTGACTATTTCACAGCTAAACCTAACGGATAAACTAGATGCAATTACCCTAAGGTGGCCAGTCAAAGGATGCAAACAACTAGTGAGGGGGTTTTAATAGATAGTGGAAATTTAATATGTGCAAACATTAAACTAACAGACCAAGAGACGGATAAACGATTTGTTAGAACATGCAAATCCATTAATCAACCTACAACTAACATGCAAGATAGAATAACTAACCTACATAATTAAATAAAATAAATAAAAACAAAACAGCAACAAATAAACAAAATCCCAATTCATGCTTGCTAAAAGAAATCCGAAACGCAAAGTTAATGAATTTAAAGGCTTACACTAATTCAAATCAGAAATACAAAATTAAAAGCACAACTAGACAACTAAACTAAATCGCATGAATTAAATTGCATATACATAAACAACTAAATAAAATCAGAACCAAAGCTATAACTAATGAAATTTAGAAACTTAATTAAATAAATTCAGAGTCACAAGATAACTAATTCAGAAGCATAAACTAACATGGAATCAGAAAACTAGAAGAAAAATTAAAGAAACCAAGGGAGAGGGCTGCGGCAAGGCAAGAGAGAAGGCAACCTCCACAAGCAATTGGCTCACGGCTGGGGTGAGCTAGGGCTTGCGGCAAAGGGTCCTCCTTCCTTGCTTCCACGCCTCTCTTCTAATCCTCACAAAAATAAAAGCTGAAACTAAAAACCTAAAACAGAAAAATAAAACTAGGAGAAGAGAGAATTTTCGGCTGGAGTGTGTAGGTGCAAAAAGTGAT
>QANW01004350.1:0-18565 GCA_003254865.1 Dryas drummondii | reverse complement strand
GGCGCGATCGTGACGCGAGGCACCGGTGCGATCGGGCTCTACGCGCAGTCGGTCGGCGGCGGCGGTGGCGTCGGCGGCAAGGGGGGCGCGACGTCCGGCGGCGTCAACGAGGTAAACCAGGCAGAGGCGCTGCAGAACTCGATCATCAAGGGATTTGGCCTGGGCTCTAAAGCCGAGGAGGTGACCGATGGTGTCTATAGGGTCATCGATCTCGGCGAGGGGGTTCTGAAAAGCGTCGAAGAGCTGCGAAATATATATCGGCAACTCGCCGGGAAGGAAAACAGCCTGTTTACGGCATCCAACCTCGATCTGTCGGTCTCAATCGGCGGCAGTGGGGGGGCCGCGGGCGAAGGCAACCGTGTCACGGTAACCAACACGGGCGGTATTTCGACGTTCGGCGCCGAAGCTGATGGCATCTTCGCGCAATCGGTCGGCGGCGGGGGCGGCAAGGGTGGCGCGGCGAGCTCTACCGACAAGGCGAAGGATGACGGCCGCAACCAGGCCTCCCTTGCCGTCGGCGGGGCCGGCGGCGGTGGCGGATCAGGTGGCGCGGTCTCCGTCACCAACTCCGGGAGCGCCGCCATCCTGACGCAGGGCGTGGCCGCCTTCGGACTGTTCGCGCAGAGTGTCGGCGGCGGCGGCGGCGAGGGGCAGGCGGCCGGCACGGTCGACGGCTCGCTCCGCAGCATCGGCGTCGCCATCGGCGGCAGCGGCGGGGTAGGCGGCGATGGCGGCGCAGTCACCGTTGCGACGGGTGACAGCGCAGCCAGCAGCATTACGACCACCGGCAAGAACGGCATTGCGGTGTTCGCGCAGTCGGTCGGCGGTGGCGGCGGCATCGCGCGCACGATCACCACCGACGAGACGTTTGACCCCGCCCTGCTCGCGGAGAACCCGCAGGGTCGCCTCGCCGACATCCATGGGCTGTCGCTCACATTCGGTGGCACCAAGGGGATCGCCGGCTCGGGCGGCCCGGTCAACGTCACCGTCGGCGGCACGATCTCGACGACTGGTCTCGACGCGCACGGCATCCTCGCGCAGTCGATCGGCGGCGGTGGCGGAATCGCCATCGGCGGCCAGCTCAAACCCGACTTCCATGCTCCCCGTGTCGGGGACGCAACCGGCAATGGCGGTGCGGTAACCGTGCGGCTCGACACCGGCGCGCGGATCGTCACGACCGGGGCGGGTGCGTTCGGCATCCTTGCACAGAGCATCGGCGGAGGCGGCGGCGTGGCCGGCGATATGTCATCACCGACCAGTTTCGTTAACAAGGTCGATGTCATCGTGTTGCGCAATTCTGGCGATGGTGCGGCCGTGCAGGTGGCGTTGCAGAACAGCTCGGTCGAGACGACCGGCAACTTCGCCCCGGCTATATTCGCACAAAGCATCGGTGGCAGCGGCGGGCTGTTGACCTACGATTTCAGTAACCCGACTAATCCGACGGACGCCCAGCAAGCCCGCGGCACCGCCGGGGGGAACGGTTCTGGCGGACCCGTGACCGTGGAGCTGAAGAACAGCACTGCTATCGGCTCATACGGCATCTTTGCGCAAAGCGATGGCAAAGGGGCGAGCCCGATCACGGTGACGATCGACGATAAGTCGACCGTTAGAGGTCGCCGCTTGACCAACGATCCGGCAGGAATCCGGATCCTGGGCGGCACGAACAATCAGGTGATCAATCAGGGCATCATCCAAGGGGACGAGACCAGCGGCGGCAACCGGGCGATCTTTGCCGAGAGCGGCCTGAGTACGACCGTCTATAACAGCGGCAAGATCACAGGGAGCATCGTATTCAATGGCCATCCCGGCGATCTCTTGTTGAACCAGGCTGGTGGAACGATTTCCACCGTCGACCTGGAAGTCACCCAATTCACCAATAGCGGCCGGTTCTATGTCGGCACCGAGGCCCAGATCAGTCGGACGGACCTGTCCGGCAATCTTGAGCAGACATCGACCGGAACGCTGGTCATCGACGCCGATTTTTCGCTCGGCGCATCGGATCTGTTGAGGGTCAACGGCAACGCCCTCCTCGCCGGTTCGGTGAAGGTCTTGGCCACGAAGGTATCCAATCGGCCGGTCACGATACTGACTGCGGATGGAACCTTGCGGCTGGCGAACCTGGTTGCACAAAGCTCCAATCCCTTGTTCGCCTATAGCGTCAATCAGGTCGGCAAGACTGTGCAGATCCAGGCAAGCGCACTGTTCAACGCCGCGGCGGGCTCGCTCGGGCAGAACCGTCGCAACGTCGCCGATAGCCTTCAGGCGCTGTTCGACGGCAACGCCGCCTTCGATGCCGGCTTCTCCGCACTGGCGCAGGTCGGCACGCCGACGGGCTATGCGCGAAGTCTTCAGGCATTGTCGGGACAAGGGCTCGGGGCGATCGGTGCGTTCCGGTTCCAGGCAAGCAATGCCTTCGTCCAGCAGCTCTACAGCGGTTGCCGCACGTTCGACCGGGTGGGCGCCGCCTCGGACGAGGTCAACTGCGCTTGGGCGCGCGTCGTCGGCGGTCGCACCATCCAGGACGACACGGTTGACGCCGCCGGCTACCGGGCCACCTCCGTCACCTTCCAGCTTGGCGGCCAGCGCCAGATCGCGCCAGACTGGTACGTCAGTGGCTCGCTTGCGTACGAGACCAGCCAGCTCAACAGCAACGACGCGCTGACCAGGGTCACCGGCGACAGCGTGCTGGGTGGCGCCTACCTGCGGTATCATCACGGCGGACTGCGGATCTCGGGCGCGATCGACGCCGGATACGGTTGGTTTGCCAGCAAGCGTTCGGTCGCGGTCGGCGGCATCGCCGGTCTGGCGCGAGGCAAGTCCGGGGAATGGCACGCCGGCGCGCACGCACTCGCCTCCTACGAGATCGCGGTGGGGAGCGGATACCTGCAGCCGTTCATCGACGTGAACGCGGTGTACGTCCACACCGGCGCCTTCACCGAAAGTGGGCTGCCGACGTTCGGCTTGGCGGTCGACGGCCGGGGCGACACCGCGCTCGCGGGCGGCGCGGGGATCGAATTCGGCAGCCGCATCCCGTTGCGCGGGAGCGGCTTCGTCCGGCCGTTCGTCAGCGCGGCATACCAGCTGCTCAATCATAACGACTGGGAAATGACCGCGCGCTTTATCGGCCAGCCGACGAGCGCGCGCTTCCGTGTCCTGACCCCTGCTCCCGACAGGCTCGGCCGGTTCGTAGCCGGGCTGGACATCGTCGCCGCGCGCAACGTCGACGTCTCGTTCCAGTACACGCCCAACGTCGGACGCGGTTACGTCACCCATGCCGGAGCCGCGCGCCTGTCGGTCCGGTTCTAAGGGCGCTGTCAGAGGCACTGTCAGAGCAAACTGGCGCCCGGGGCCTGCCGCTGCTAGCGGCGCGCGCATGAGGAAGCCAAGGCCCAAGTCGGATAGCCCATTCCGCTATTTCAACTCGTCGCCCGAGGTGATCCGCCTCGTGGTGATGATGTATGTGCGGTATCCGCTGAGCTTACGGAACGTCGAAGACCTGCTGTTCGAGCGCGGCATCGACATCAGCCATGAGACGGTACGCATGTGGTGGAACCGGTTCGGCCCAATGTTCGCCGCCGACATCTGCCGGCAGCGCGTGAGCCGAATGCGCGGGTACCGCCAGTGGCGCTGGCACCTCGATGAGATGTACGTGAAGCTCGGTGGCGAGATGGTCTACCTATGGCGGGCCGTGGATCAGGAAGGCGAGATCCTCGAGAGCTATGTCACCAAGACCCGAGACAAGGCTGCCGCCCTTACCTTCATGAAGAAGGCGCTCAAGCGCCACGGTTCACCCGAGACGATCACCACCGATGGCCTGCGATCCTACCGCGCGGCCATGAAGGAGCTTGGCAACGCCGAGAAGCAAGAGATCGGCCGCTGGGCTAACAACCGGGTCGAAAACAGCCACCTGCCGTTCCGACGACGAGAGCGAGCGATGCTGCGCTTTAGGCAGATGAAGAGCCTACAAAAGTTCGCCTCTGTCCACGGCAGTATCCACAATCACTTCAATCAGGAACGCCATCTCGTCGACCGCCGAACCTACAAGACGCGCCGCTCTGCCGCACTGGCCGAGTGGCAGATCCTTGCCGGCTGAGCACGTGCTCTCAAAGACCAAGCCGCATCGTGTGGAGACCGGTTCGCGTTAGACTGACAGCACCGGCAGCTGCTTTATACCTGCTGGAGCAGAGGTCAGGCCGTCTCGAGTACGGGCGGCAGATTTATAGTTTGGTTTGTTCCGCGGATCGGCACCACCTATACGGTGGCATTGGGGGGACATGATGCGCAGCTCGATCATAGTAATGGCGGCGATGGCAGCGATGCTGGCCACACCGGCGCGGGCGGACACGCCCGCGACGGACACGCATGCGACACTGGTTGCAGCAAAGAAGACTATCCACGATCACTATGTGCTGCCTTCGGTCGCGATTGCCCTCGAGCAGGCGCTCGCGCGCGGCGAGGCGGCTGGGCGATACCGCGGGCTCACCGGAGAAGAGTTCGCCACGCGGGTAAGCGAAGATCTTGATGCGGTAGCGCATGACCAACATTTGCGCGTGCGCTACGATCCAAAGCTGGCCGCGCAACTCGGCACGAAGACACATGACGACGACGGGCCTCCCCCGGCTGCGGTCGCGCGCGGATACGATCGCCTAAACGCCGGCGTACGCGAACTGCGGGTTCTGCCCGGCAACATCCGGTACATGGCCTATGACGGCTTCATGTGGGACACCCCCGGCTGCGCACAGGCCGTGGCGACGGCGATGGAATTCCTGAGCGGAGGCGACGCCTACATAATTGACATCCAGCGCAACGGAGGCGGCTCGCCTGACGCTGTAGCCGCGATCGCCAGCTATTTCGTGCCGGAGGGTACGCCGCTGATGCGCTTCGAGATGCGCGATCAGAAGCCATTGGAGACGCAGGCACCCAAGGCGCCGTTCACCCTCGCAGGCAAGCCGCTCTATGTGCTGACCAGCAGCAACACCGCCTCGGCGGCAGAGGAGTTTTCGACCCATGTGAAGGCGCTCGGCTTCGGGACACTGGTCGGGGCGAACACACGCGGCGCGGGGTTTCGCAACGACATACTCGGGCTGCCTGGCGGCTATGTGCTCAGCGTCTCGATCGGCCGCGCGGTCAGCCGAAAGACCGGCAAGGACTGGGAGCGGGTCGGCGTGGCGCCGGACATCGCCACCCCGGTCGACACGGCGCTCCTTCGCGCGCAGCAGGAGGCAATGACGCGGATCGCCGCTGAGGCGCCGGCGGACGAGCGCGGCGAAGATGCCGCTATCCTCGCCTACTACCTGGCGCTCGCCGCGCCAGTGGCGAACACCCACCCGGCCGAGGCGTATGCAGGAACCTACGGCGACAGGACGGTCAGTGTCGTCGACGGCAATCTGATGATCGCACGGGGTCCGCGGCTCCCGTCCCGGTTGGTGCCCGTGGCATTGGACACCTTCGCACCAGAAACAGACCCGGCCGCCCGGTTCAGCTTCGCCTTCGGCGCAGATGGCCGAGCAGTGTCGCTTCGCATCGTCCAACGCGACGGCTCGGTGAGCACAGTACGAGTTGGCGCGCCGAGGACCGCTGCGCCTTAACCTTCACGCGAAGCGGTATCGACGACCCACAAAGCGACGTTCACGCCCTCTTCGCCGCTGCCCGGTTTCTGCCATTCGTTCATGCTGTAGCGGCGTGACGGCTCCCTGGCTTTCCCATGAGGGGTGACGAGCCGTAAGTTTCAGCTATTGCAAGCAAGCCGGTGGCCATTTCTAAGGCTATCAGTCCAGGAGATTACGCGTGCTTTTTCACACCATGGTCGGATCAAACGACATTGAGCGGTCGAGGCGCTTCTATGATGAAGTTCTGGGTGTCCTTGGCGTGGATGAGGCAACGCTGAACATCGCTGGCAGCGGCCACACGCGCCTCTTCTACCGCAATGAAAACGGTACCAACTTCATTGTCTCGCAACCGATCAACAATGAGCCGGCTACAGTAGCGAACGGCAGCACGGTCGCATTCTTGTGCAACTCGCCCGAGCAAGTGAAGCAGTTTCACGACGTCGCTGTCGCTGCCGGTGGTACGTCTATCGAAGATGCCCCTGGACCCCGCGAAACCGGATCCATGGGTGTGATCGAGCTGGCCTATGTTCGTGACCCCGATGGCAACAAGCTTTGCGGGATTCACTTTCCTAAGTGACCCGCACCATCTGAGCTTGTCGCAAGCGCTGCCGGCTTATTTCCCATAGAGTAGCAGTATGCGGCCAAAACGGTGCACGAGATTGCCAAGCTCAACCCACTTTTACCCGCAACTTAGTAAGTTGTGCGCGGGGATCAGTCGCGCCAAAAAATTCGTTTTCTGTCCTGGCGGCGGGCGTCATTACCTAAATTACACCGCCTATACGTGATGCTAGTGGCGTGACTGAAGGGCATTCGCCACTCCGATGTGGCGGCGGCCTAGTGCGCTGCCTNCCTAGTGCGCTGCCTTCTCCTGCACATCGACGGTAGCGTTGGCGCGATCTCGGTCACTTTTGAGCCGGGCCTCGAACGCCTCACGCCGCGCGGTTAATGCCTTGTGCCGCTGAGCCAGGACAGCGAAGACCAGCTCGCAATCGGGGGCGGCCTGCTTGTTCAATGCCAGCCGGGTGAGATCGGCGCCTACGTTCAGCGTTTCCCACGTGATGATCTCGCCGGTGCAGATCGTCGCACGCGTGATGGCGGCGCCGGTGTCGATCACGTTGTGCGATCGTGCCATGCTTGCGTTGGTGATGTTCGCGCTCAACCGCCCGGCCTCGCGCGTCGCCGCCAGCGCGCGTCGGTAGCTGGCGTCGTCCGGGATATCGATCAGGGCTCCGCCACCGGCGCTGGCGACCTGCTGGAGGGCTGCACGATCCGCTGCCGGCAGATCGAAGCCGATGATGTTTACGATCGCGCGGGTAGAACCCGTGTTGACGGCGGTAGCGGCGGCAACAGCATCACCGCCGCAGGTCTCGTTCCCGTCCGACACCACGTAGATGATCTGCTTTCCCTGCGGCGCAGTGCCCAGCTGCGCTTGTGCGCGGTGCAAAGCCGCCGCCAGGGGCGTCCAGCCAACTGCCTGCACAGCTTGCACAGCTCGTCGCTGCGCCGAGCGATCCAGTGACATCGGTGCAAGCTGATCGATGGCGCTACAGGACCGCTGCTTTCCGCTCTCCTTGTTATCGCCCTGTGAACCGAATGTGAGAACAGACGCCTCGACATTGCCACTCAGCCCATCGATGAACGCCAGCGTCGCTTCCTTCGCAAGGGCGAGCTTGCTTCGCCCTCCGATCTTGGCGGCCATCGAGCCGGAGCCATCGATGGCTACCACGACATGGGTGACACCGCGTGGAGGTGCAAAGACGTCACCGGCTCGCGCTTCGATCCGTGCTTCTGTCGGCACTACGTCGCTGAAGCAGGAGGCCTGTTCTGCGCGGGTGAAAGGCGCGAGGTAAGCACGCGCCGCCGCGATCGATTCAGGGGTACGGCCCGCGTCAATCAGCCGACGATCGGCAGGCGATATCTCTCCTGCGGGCGGGGCTGCAGGCGCGGGATCATCCGATTTGGGTTCGCACGCCCCCAGCACCAACGGAAGAAGCATCGTCAGCCATCGGCACGTACCCATGCTACACCTCGCTGTTGCAATTGTGCAGCAGATCCTAACCATGGCCTGCAGTAAAGCCAAGACAGGCTCCTGGACCAGTCTGGATGGCGCCTAGCAGCGACCGTTGTCTGCTGCGTCTCGCTAACCATCCGGGCTATAGTGGGCTAACTTGATACTTGATTGTGTCAGTCGACCCAGTTGCGACGTTCGAGGCAGCATCTGCACTCCCCGAAAGCGGCCGTTCGTTCAGCAACAACCTACTCCACGATCGCTGATCGTTCAGGGTTGTCAGCAAGGTTGCTCCAGCCCGGGAACGGCGTCAGGATCCTGGCATGAAGGGTGTGTTCGAAATCAGCGGTGCATCGCGCTACGACGACCTGATCGCTGAGCGGTACCATTTCCCACGCATCTACCTGCGCGCAGCCGAGGCATGCGTCGGCGATTGGATCATCTACCGCGAAACCGGTGCGGCTGGTGGCCGAAAGGCCTATGTGGCAGCCGGTCGGGTGCACAGCATCGATCCCGATCCCGCCGACCGCACGCTCTTCTACGCCCGCATCAGCGACTTCATCGAGTTCGATCGTCCCGTGCCTTATCGCGACCCGGACGGCCGTTTTCTTGAGCGTATGCTGCGCGAGCTGGACAACCCCGCCATCGCTGGTCGGACACTACGCGGTCGATCGGTTCGCGCCATTGATGATGCTGACTTTGCCGCCATCGTGAACGCCGGCTTGGTCGACACGCTATCACCCGAACACGCGATCCGGCTCGAACTCGATCCACGCCACATCGACGCCTCCACGGCCGCATTGCTGGCCTCACCTCCCGCCGAGCGGCGCGTGGCGCAGCTACTGGTCAACCGCAAGGTGCGCAGCGCCGCCTTCCGCGGCCATGTGCTCGACGCATATGACAACCGTTGCGCTGTGACGGGGCTGCGTATGGTCAATGGTGGCGGAAAGGCCGAGGCTCAGGCCGCGCATATCTGGAGCGTCGCCGATGGCGGGCCGGACGTCGTACAGAACGGCATTGCCCTATCCGCGACCGCGCACTGGTTGTTCGATCGTCACCTCATCAGCCTCGACGATGAGTGCCGGCTGCTGGTGTCGCACAACAAGGTGCCATCCGAGCTCATCCGCCTGTTCCCGCAACGAGGCGAGCGCGTTCACCTGCCCGCCGATCCACGGCTCCACCCGCGGCTCGACTATGTCGCCCGGCATCGTGCCCGTTTCGCGGGGCTGGACGCGTGAACAGCTACCTGGACGTTGTTGCTGCCTATGACGGGCAGGCCGACATGCTGGCCGAGCGGTACGAGGCGGTATCGTCCGAGCGGATGTTGGCGCAAGTGTTGCCGGTCATCCCGAGCAGTAGCGACAGCAAGCTGGCGCTCGACGTCGGCGCAGGTACAGGACGTGACGCGGCCTGGCTGATCTCACGCGGCTACGAGGTTGTGGCGGCCGAGCCTGCTGCAGGTATGCGCAGAATCGCAGCCGAGAAACATAGAAGCCGCGGCATCCGGTGGGTGAACGATGCCCTGCCCTCGCTCGACCATGTTCATGGGCTTGGCCTTGCCTACGATCTCGTGTTGCTGTCAGCGGTTTGGCAACACGTCATACCCGCCGATCGGCCCCGCGCCTTCCGCAAACTCGCCACGCTGATGAAGCCGGGCGGCGTGCTGGTGATGACGCTGCGCCACGGCCCCCACCCGTCCGGTATGCAGATGCACCCGACCTCAACCGCCGAGATCGAGGGACTGGCCCGGGCGCACGGGCTGGAGGTGCTACGGGTTGCGAACTCCAGCGATCAGGGCGGACGCGCCGATGTGACCTGGGACGTCATGGCGCTGCGCATGCCTGATGACGGCACCGGTGCGCTCCCGCTGGTTCGTGGGATCGTCCTGTCCGACGAAAAGTCCTCGACCTATAAGCTGGCGCTGCTCCGGGCCGTGGTACGCATCGCCGACTATGCGCCCGCTGCCGCAACGCCGGCGCCCAATGGCTGCGATGCAGTCGAGGTGCCGCTGGGCCTGGTCGCACTGAACTGGCTAAGAATGTACCTGCCGCTGGTGCGAGCCGGACTTCCGCAGATGCCGGGCAACATCGGCACCGATCGGTTGGGTTTTGCCAAGGATGGCTTCGAAACGCTGCTTGCGCTTGGTACGGCACCGATCGAGCTGCGGGTCGGGGCTTCGTTCAGCGGCGAACAGGCCCACGCCGTCACTTCTGCTCTATCCCGGGCCGCCCACACAATCGCCAAGATGCCGGCGACCTTCACCCGCTATCCCAACAGTGACACGCAGGTGTTCGGCGTTAGCCGTGGACGCCGGGGCGGTGCAACTGCGACCGTACTCGATCTTGAGACGCTGCGCGGCTGGGGTCTGATCGAGGTGCCGGGCCACTTGTGGCGGGCCATGTCGCGCTTCGGCTCCTGGATCGAACCCATGCTGGTGGCTGAATGGTCGCGCCTTACCCGCGCCTATGCCGACCGTATGGGCCTGGCGGTCGCTCCCGGTGCTGCAGAAGCCGCCCTGGCTTGGGCAGAGCCGGTTCGCACCACTGCTCTGGGGCGCGACGTCGCTCAGCGGCTTCTCGCTTGCGGGCAGCCGATCGAATGCGTCTGGACGGGACGACCGCTGAAGCCGAACAGCTTCGACATCGACCACTGCCTGCCATGGTCGGTCTGGCCATGAGGTGATCTGTGGAACCTGATGCCGGCGCACACCCGGGTCAACCAGCACGAGAAGCGCGATCGGCTACCGTCGGCTGCGGCAATGGCGAATGCGCGGAATCGCATCATCGGCTGGTGGGAGGCAGCGTATCTGGAGGATGACGCGCTTCGACCTCGTTTCCTGCATGAGGCCGCTGCGGCACTGCCACTGAACGATGCTGTAGGCACCACAGCCGTCTACGATGCGCTGGACTGGCGACGCCTGCGACTATGGCAGGATCAGCAGGTGCCGCAATGGACACCGGCGAACGCAATGACCTGACCGACCCAGATGCGGTCATTCAGATGCCAGATGACGCTACCCAACTTTGGTCGCTCATTCATGTCGATCCAATAAGAGCTTCGGCGTGTCGATTATTCGCTTTGGCGGCTTTATGTTGCATGCTCTCAATGTAGCACTCGGTACCGACTATCGCTGACGGCAGCGGCCGCCTCAAACAAACCATCATTAGTTGGACGGCCTACAGTGGAGGCGGTGCGCTGGTCGCGAGGCGCTAAGACCGTAACATTGACATTAGGTATCGTGACCTGGGTAAGTCTCAATACAATGAGCGCATCATGTCGCCATTGGCGGCAGCGGCAATCCGTCGCATCGAGAATAACTTGGTCAATCATTAAGCAAAGCAACACACTCTCTCCGTGAATACTTGGTCGAATTGTAGTGAGGAGAAAAGTGGTCGGGACATTGTTACCCGTGCTAGGTGCGACGCCAGTGACAATGATCGAGCCGCGCTGTTCGCCGCCGGCTCTCAGCGATCGGAGCGGAGGCCGAGGAACAGCGTTCCGCCGAGGATCGCACTTACGCCGGCGATCAAAAGAAAGGGCGTGAAGCTGGAGTATGCGGCCAGGATCGCACTCAGCAGTAGTCCGCCAAGCCCAGCCGCGAGCGAGATCGAGCCGATGACGAGGCCGAGCGTCCGGCTGTAAACATGCTTCGGGTAATACGTCATGACGAGAAATCCGGCGATATCCCCCTCAGCGCCCAGCGACAGGCCGAGCGTCAGCATCGCTGCCAGCAGTAGCACCGGCGTAGTGTCGCCCGAAGCGAGGATCAGCAGTCCGACGCCGGGCAACGCCATCGCCACGCTGGCGACGAGCCGGGTGGGAAGCAGGTCCAGGGCAACGCCCGAGAGCACACGTCCGAGGACGACGCCGATCGCATAAGTCGAAATCAGGGTGGACGCGTGTGCTCCATCCAGCCCCAGGCCCAACACCACGACCTTGAGTTGGGTGGTCTGCAGCGAGATCGAGAGACTGCACAGCACCATCCCCGCCAGTATCAGGAACAACGTACGGGCGCGCACGGTCGACGTTATCGGCGCCTGCTCGGTGCCGTCGCCGCGCGCACTGACCGCGACCGCCTCCGGCCTGCCTGCCGGTGCCAACCGCACGGCGATCAGCCCGAAGACCAGCGTGACCGCGGCGCACAGCTGATAACCTGCCCGCCAGCCATGCTCCGCAATGAAGCGCGACAACGAGGGGACGGCCAGCGCCCCGACCAGCGAAGGCGCGCAGACCGCGGTCGATAACGCAAGCCCGCGCGCCCGTGTGAACGCCTGCGCAATCGGCCGCGAGAACACCACCGCGCCCGTCGTCGAGGCGACCAGCGCGATCTGCGCCATCACGAGCGCCAGGAAGACCCATAAATTTCCGTTCATCGCACTGAACAACAGGAAGATCGTTGCGGCCGCCAGTGCCCCGAACAGCGCGACCGGCCGAACGCCGAAACGGTCGGTCAGCCGACCGGCGATGGGCTGGAAGATGATTGAGAGCACCGCGGCCGCTCCGATCATCGCGATGTCGGAACTTTTCCAGCCGAACGTCTTCATTAGTGGCGGGATGAAGACGTTGTTGGTGTAGTTGTTGATCGTATAGCCCGATCCCATGCCGACGAACGAAGCGGCGAGCGGCCGCCAGTTCATGCCGAACTCACGCCAATAGTGCCGCGAACGGGACATGGTCGGTTTTGCGGCAATGGGGGCACCAACCACCCCGCCGACACCATCCACCGGACTGACGGGGCTCATTTAAACTTCACGCGCACCGAGGCCTCGACTGTCGCCGGCGCCGCCCAGATCGCCGCCACGCCCAGCACATTCGATGCGACCTGGCTGTAGTACTGTGAGTTTGTCACGTTCTTGCCCGACAGCGCGAGCGTGTAAGTGTCTGACGGATCAGTCCACTCCGCCCTCAGCCCCAAGGTTTGGTAAGGCTTTTGGCGGAACTGGTTGCCGGCATCGAAATAGAAGCTGGAGGTGAAGTAGAAGTTGCCCGAGAGGACCAATTGCCCGCGCGCGAGCGGCGTCTCGTAGGAGGCGCCTACGGTGCCGGACCAGTCGGGCGAACGCAGCATCTGAAAGCCGCTCGCGTCCTGCGTCAGCGTGCTGAAGCTGCCGTTGGCGTTTTCAACCACGAAGGGCGCGCCGGGAAAGGAATCGTAGCGATTGTGGCTCCAGGCGACGCTGGCCGAAAGATCGAGACCTTGGAGCACGCGGTAGGCAAGGTCCGCGTCAACGCCATACATCTTGGACGAAGCCGCGTTTGTGATGCGGCTGACGGGAATTCCGTTCACCAGCACCCCTGCAACCACCTGCTGCTGGCCATAACGATAGTGCCAGGCGGCGACGTTGGCGCGCAGGCCGCCCGCGCTATGCTTTGCGCCGATCTCAAATGCCTCAAGCGTCTCGGGCTTGATCACGTCTCTCACCAAGCCACCGACGTTGTAGATCGCCGCCTTGTAGCCGCGCGAGTAGGAGCCGTAGATGTTCGTGTCCGGCGTGATCTCGTAACGGATCACCGCACGGGGTGTCAGCCGTGAGGTCGTCAGCTTGGGAAGCGTCGTCGTCACGCGAGCAGTGCCGACGGTGTAGAACGCGTTATCGACGGTATCGCGAGTATAGCGCAGCCCGCCAGTCAGGAACAGGCCATCCACCGCCTCGTAAGTCAGGTCGGCATAGCCCGCGATCGACTTGTTGCGCACGCCCGAGGCTGAGGAGAAGGTAAACGGATTGGTGCCCGCTGCGAGCAGGACCCCGGGGAAGCGCTGGTTCGCGTTGAAGTAGAATGCGCCGACCGTGTATTGCAGGCGCGGACCAGGTTTCGATGTGACCAGCAGTTCCTGCGTGAAGGTATCGTTGTAGTCGGGGATGTCGATTGCGAGGCCCGGCAGGTTCGTATAGTCGAACGAGTAACGCGCATGAAACTGCCGATCCTTGCGCCACTGCGTATAGGACGTGACGCTGAACGCATCAAGATCGAGCGCCGTCTTCAGCTGATATGCATCTGACTTGAAGCGGTAGTTGAACTCTTCGTCGGCGGAGATCCGCTTGGGCCGCGTCGTCACGACCGCGCCGGGGAGTCTAGCGAACTGAGCGGCAACACGGCCGTTGAAGACGAACGGCACCTGCAGGAGATTGGTAGGATCATCGGTATCGCTATGCGCGTAGCGGGCGACGACGGACAGGTTGTCTGTCAGCTCGGCCTTGAAGCCCAGGCGCATCGAAAAGTTGCGGTACTTGCCGACCTTGTCATCACCATTGGCGATGTTGGTGATGTAGCCGTCCCCGGCACCATAGGAGGCGGCAAAGTCGAGCGCAGCGCGATCGCCCAGCGCGAGATTGCCGTACCCCTGCAGACGCAAGGCGTCATAGCTGCCGTAGCCGCCCTCGACGATCAGGCGATTGTCGGGGCCGGGTTCGCCGGTCGTAACCAGGATCGCGCCGCCGTTGGTGTTGCGGCCGAACAACGTCCCTTGCGGTCCCTTGAGGACCTGAATGCTCTGGACGTTGAGCAGCTGCATGTCCGATCCCTGCAGCGCGGGCGAGTAGAATCCGTCGACATAGACGCCGATGTTCGAGCCACCGCCGGCGAGCACGATATTGGTCGTGATACCCCGGATCGTCGGCACCACGAAATTCGTGCGCTTGTCAAAGCGGATGCCTGAGGTGAGTTTCTCGATCTCGCTCAATGACTGCACGTTGGCACGCGTCAGCGTCCGGCTATCAAAGTTGGCGATCGAGATCGGCACGTCCTTGAGCTTTTCCTCGCGGCGCTGCGCAGTGACGATGATCTCGCCGCCAGCGTCGACGTCACCTGCAGTATCCGCACCGGCCTCGGGCGCTACGGCCTGTTGCGCCCGACTTGCGGATGGGATGCTCAGCGTCACAAAAGCCACGCCCGCGATCAGCACGCGTTTCCAGTCTGACCGGGTGTCTCCCCGGCAAGTCGTATTTCCCATCATCCCTCTCCTTTTTTATCTTTGTTTTATTTTTTGCAGTTCGGAACGCTCACTATTTCGCCGTGTACGGCAGCCCCGCCAGCAGATCGGGCAGTTCAGTCGAGAAACCGTCCATTTCGAGGAAGGCGAGGAACACGGTGAAGACGTGCAGAAAGCAGCGCGAACGTTCGTCCGCGACGATCATGGGATCATGCGGCCCGCGTGCTTCGCTCAGGCGCGGCAGTCGCTGGCGCAGGAGCCGCGCCGCACCCAGAAGCCCGGCGACGCCCATCAGTGCGCTGTAGAGATGCAAGTGGAGGCGCAGCGTCTTTGGACTGACACGCGGACCCCCGGCGGCGTAATACGCGTCGGCAAAATGCGTGAGCAACTGATCCAGCCCGCGTTCCCACATCGACAGGTTGCCGCCACAAAGGCCACCCCACAGCGCATAGGCCAGGTTCATGCAACGCGCGCGCTGCCAGTCGAACAGGCCACAACGCAGCGCCCCCGCGCCCTCCCGCCAAAACCAGGCGTTGTCGATGTTCGGGTTGAAATGTGTCAGCGCCGTCAAATCGTCCTCCCCGATGAGGAACAGCCTGATCGCACGTTCGTGACGGGCGACCGCGAGCACGCACCGCTCCAGGCGAGCGATGACCTCGGGGCTGCGAAGATGACTCGGGAACAGCTGCGGACAATCGTGCGCAAGCGCGGCGAAGTCGCGGACCAGCGCAGTGAGTTCGGCCTCGTTGCGCTCGATCGGGTCCTCGGCCAGAGCGGCATCGCGATCGAACGGGAACAGTCGCTCGGCTTCAGTACCGAGTTGACCCGACCGCTGGCGACCGGCCAAGTTCGCCAACGCGTTCAGGATCGCCAGATAATAATCATGCGGCCGGCCAAGTTCGTGATCCATGCATTTGGCGTGCAGCGGCTCGATCGGGTCTTCGCCAAAGGCCAGGCGCTCGGTAATCAGCAGGCCGGTCCCGCTCTGCGGCTCGAAATCACCGAACATCGCCTTCGGCACCGCGATCGGGAAAGCGGGATTGCGGGCGAGTTCATAGAACCGGATCTCGGACTCAAGCTCGTCCCGGCGGCGGTCGTTGAACGGATCGTCGAAGTTGCGCGAGAACTTGGCGAATAACTCGCGCGGCAATGCCGGGTCCGGCCGGGCGTAGCGAACCGAGAGGAACAGCTTTTGGCCCGTACTGCCGATGTCGCAGGGTTCGATCCGGTCGACGCTCACAACCGCATTGTCCGACGCCAGAGAGCCGTAAGCGTGGAAGGCCTGATTGAGGAACGGCAGTGGTTCGTGCTGCAACACCGCCGCATGCGCGGGCATGGCAAGGTGGTAGACCGCCCCTTGCGCGTGGCGCGGCACGCTCGGCTGCGAAGCGTCCATGCTCACGCTTCCCTGCGGCTGCCGCTTTCGAGCGGACGGAGCACCGGCGAGTCGTACTCCTCGACGCTGAAGGCGACGATGTCGGGCGAGGCGAACAGCTCTTCTCCGCTGCGACGGACATCATCGAGAAGGCCGCTTGCGCCGATCCCCGCCATCGCTTCGGCATAGTCCTCGCGATTATCCCACCAGATTTCCAGAATCGCGTCGAAGCCTGGGTCCCGTTTCTCGCCGGTCAGTGGATTGGTTTCAGCAACAACGTAGCGGCGCACCAGGCGGCGCGCCTTGCGGAACAGCACCTCGCCAAATAGAGCGTGACGCGTCTCGTAAAGATGCCGGAAGTCTTCGGGGCTCAGCGCCGGATTGCGCCGCATGAGACTGACTTGCTTGAACATCCACGCACCCTGCCCTGTTCATCGCACAACGGCGCCCGCCGACGATCTTGCTTTTAATGTCTCAGTTAGCGAGACGATGAGAATGGTCTAGGCTAGGAGCCAGGACACAGACAAGAAGACACGGCTTCAAGACATGATCCTTAGTCAAGCATCTGTCTCGTGGTTTGAGACATTCAGTTGAACGCCATTCTTGATCCTGGTACGACCGCGTCGCGTGTTCTTCGAGTGCTGGAGCTGGTTGCCGCGCACCAGCCGATCGGCGTACGGGCCACCGCAAAACTACTGAACGAGGACAAAAGCACGGTGCACCGGGCCATGCGCGTGCTCGCCGCGCAAGGCTGGATTGTCGCCACGGCCGAGCGACTGCCGCGCTGGCGGATCGGTCCGCACTTCATGGTGATCGCCAACACGGCGCAGGCGGGATTTGATCTACGACACCGGTCCCGGCCGACGCTGGAGCGGCTGCGCAACCTATGTCATGAGACCGTCGTGCTCATCGTGCGCGACGGCGACCGCCTGATCGTGGCCGAAGTCTTCGAAAGCCCCAAGGCGCTGCGCTGGGTGCCCCCGATCGGCACCCAGGCGGAACCGCATCGCACCGCCGCCGGCCGTGCGATCATCGCCCATTTGCCGGCGGCCCGCCAGTCCGACCTCCTGCGCGGACCTGTCGATGCAGACCTCGAGGCGCAGTATCATTTGACGCGAACGCGCGGCTATTCGGTCAGCGATCGTGAGACCAGCCCGGTCTCGGCGAGCATCGGTGCGCCGGTCTTTGATGAAACCGGCCTGCCATGTGCGGTCGTCACGATAGTCGGGCCCAGTGAACGGATCATGTCGGCCGGCTGGGATAATCTGGGTCAGCTCGCCATCGCCACCGCCAAGACGCTCAGCACCGGTAGCCCCAAGCCACCGGTTGAGCACACGGACGGTAACGGCGTGGCGCCTGCATAGACATCGAGGGACCCATGGAGAGATCACCGCATCACGCGATCGGCGACAACACGCGGTTGCGCATCCCGGCGCATGGCGCGGCGCTGCGCGATGGTGCACCTGAGTTCCTGACCCGTGCCTTTCGCGCTTTCGGTGCGATCGCCCTGGACAACCGCGTCACCGGGATCCGGCGGATCGAGCGATGCCCGGGGGGCAGCACCGGCGACAAGTTCTTCCTGTCAGTCACTTACGCACACGCCGATCCGGCGCTGCACGAAGAACTCTTCGTCAAGTTCTCACGCGACTTCACTGACCCCTTGCGCGACGAGCGCGGCAGATACGAACTTGAGGGCGAGGTGCGCTTTGCCGAGATCTCGCGCAGCGCGGTGTTTCCGATACACGTGCCCAGAGCCTATTTCGCCGACTACGAAGCCGCGACCCAGACCGGCCTGCTGATCACGCAGCGGATTGCTTTCGGGGCTGGCGCCATCGAGCCGCAACACGGCAAGTGCATGGATCACGAGTTGCCCGGGCCGGTGCGGTACTATCGCGTGATCGTTCGCGCGCTGGCCCGGGTCGCTGCGGCACATCGATCGGGCCAGCTCGGTAGCGGTGTGGACAGCCGCTTTCCTTATGATCCCCAGGCTGCTGCCGATGCGCTGCACATCGCGGCAGATGAGCGCACGTTGCGGATGCAGATCGCCGACAATGCCGCCTTCGTCGCGCGCAACCCGCAGCTCTACCCCACAGACCTCGACTTCGACCGGGTGTTTGCGACGCTGGACAGCAGCATGGCCAGGGTTTGCAGCGCGCCCGGCCGGGTCGAGACCTTCCTCACGCACGATCTTGACATGGTGGCGCTCTGCCACTGGAACGCGAACATCGACAACTGCTGGTTCTGGAACGACGCCAGCGGCGCGCTGCAATGCGGCCTGATGGACTGGGGCCATGCGGGACAGCTGAACCTGGCCTTCTCGCTCTGGGGCTGCCTGAGCGGCGCGGCGCGGTCGGTATGGAACCACCATCTGGACGCGCTGCTCGACCTTTTCGTCGCGGAGCTTGCCCAGGGCGGCGGCCCGGTCATCGCACCGGCCGACCTTCGCCGGCACCTCTGTCTCTATGCTTTCCTCATGTACCGGTCCTACTTCATCCACACGCCGTCGCGCATGCTGCACCGGCTCCCCGATCTTGAGCAGGCTTCCGGCCCGCTCGATCCGCTGGTCTTGGGCACCGAGACGGTCCGCAACCAGCTGCTGATCTCGACCAACCTGTTCAACCTGCTGGCGCTCTGCGACCTGG
>QANW01004346.1:111864-125569 GCA_003254865.1 Dryas drummondii | reverse complement strand
TTTGGCTTCGTATTTGACATGTTTGTCATCTCTTCTTTGTTAGGTCTTAAGTCTGTTGTTTTTAGTATCTGAATCATTTGAATCTCCTAGACTCGACTTAAACAGGTTAAATTTTTTTGCAGTAACTCAGGTGCTATTTGTTGTGTTATGGTTTTGCCAAATTTTTGAATTATAGCAGATTGGTTAATTGGTTATTTTTCTTCAACATAGATATGAATTGCAGTGAGAACCAGTTCAAAATTTATCTTTAAGATTTCTTTAACATATTAATTACTTGCCGTGACAGAATTTAATATGATCATCTGATTCTGATGAAGAGAAATGAACACATGCATAATACACCAGTTTGAGTAAATAATCTTTGACTCTTGAATATAATTTATAGTCCCTTAATATTGCTTCTTGTTTTTTTTTTTAATGGATTGCCTTGATATTGCTTCATAATTGTCTCATGCATAACCTTGTATATCACTAAGGGTTAATTACAATTTATCTCCCAAACTAATGGGAGTTTGCACCTTATCCCTTAAACTAATTTTTTTGACAGCTAACTCCCTAAATTATGTTCCGTCATACAAAAGACCTTCAACCTGTCAAAAATATAGTCTTCTTTGATAGTTTTGCGCGTGGTGCTCACGGAGAATGCCACATATGCAAAAATGACGGCCATTTGACTTTTTTGACAAAAGGGAGCTATATGTTTGGAGGGGGAGTGAAATGTAAAAAAATTTAGTTTGTCGTATTAATCCTAGAACTAATAAATGAGATATTCAATTACATTTCATATTGCATGCAAATGCTAATTTCAAGTAGAAAATATCATCATCAAGAGAGAAAAAAAAAATTGATGATTTATTCACCTTAAAAAAGAAAAAAGATTAGTGATGACTCAACTTTCCAATAGGTCCAACATGTGGGTTTGAGACATCGTATCCCTATCTCAACTCACATTTTGACTCTATCTTTACTATGCCTCGTTATGACATAGTTTAAATCTAGTTTTCTAAAAATTTTCAAAAAGTTAGCTCTTTAATGGGCTTCTTTAAACGGGCTAGTTTGTGAAAAAATTCAAAAATATTCTTATTTTTAACAGAAAATGCGATGGAATTGAACAGAAGTCTCACCTTGAAATTTTTTTAAAATTTAGATAGCACATTTAGTCAAAAAATTTATTAGGTGGTGAAGTGAAAAACGGATCAAAGTTCAGGTAAGTAACATGATAAAAAACCAATAATATATATATATCTCTTCAAGCACATCTATAAGATACAATAAATCATGCAGATCAAATGACAGACCACAAGCTAATATATATTTGAACTTCATGAAAGGGCCTTCCACGCACTAATCCCCTTCATAGTTCTAAAAGTTTGAATAGATTATGCTGTCCTGTGTCATATCCCCCTTACCCACCCCCAAACAACATTCTCCAGAAAAAAAGATTGATGAGAGCACTCAGATGAAACATTGAAAAAAGAAGGAAACATAGAGACAGGTACTCCTAAATTAAGTCCCTAGAGACAGGTGTCAGAAGGCCGCCTAATTTTGCAATAATAACTAATGCAGCAATTTATGAGACTTCAATATTTCAATTCAAATTATGTTGCATGCACCACGTTTAATTGTTTTGTATTCTTTTGCTTTGTCTTTGGACCTTGTGCTCCAGTTTTACCCAAAAAAAAAATAAACATCTACTACAAACTGGAGATTGGATGAACCGATTATCAATTTATTATTTAATTTGATGTAATACGTACAGGTGAGTGCTGAGTGCAAGCATTTTGGCAGCGTCAGTTATATCTATGTACTGCAACAGTGCACTTGCCAGTGAGTCTTTTTTTTTTTGGGTAAAATGGGGGCTAGCAGGCCCAAACAAACAAAGCCAGTGAGTCTCTTTTAATTTCATGTAATACGTAGGTACGTTTTGCTAGCTAGCTATGCAAAACACTGACATTCCTTTTGGAAAGTGATCGATTCCAGCTGGTGAAGGTAGCCATCTGCAGAAATTTGGACATCTTCGATCTCTTCAATTTTCGCAAGTGTTTGGATCCGAATTGATGATATCGCGGGCCCGTTTGGATTTAAGAATTTAAATTTCAAATCTATGTATTGAAACAAAGTTTTTTTGGTAACTGTAATAATAAACAAAGTTATACATATCAATCCAGCTGGGTATGAAATTTTTATTTTGTCAAAAGTTGGGTATGCATGTTGAAAGGCAATTTGGCTCACACAAGAGTTGAAGTGTTATATTAAACATAAACTTACTTTTATTAAACAAATAAAGTCGACCGTTGAATTATATATGGATCAAGGTAGGAGGTGAATCTTCAAGGCAATGACTGGCTCACAAAGACAAGACAAGATGGCGTGAAAATTTTTGGTTTAATCACCAAATTGTCTTTTTGGTTTAACTTTTATTAAACAATTTGGTATTTGTGCAATTAAAACAATTTAGCTCATATAAGACAATTAAAAGGTCATGAAAAATTTATTAAACCAAAAAGAAACACGAGGCAAGCACCCCCACAGGGAACAAGCCCAGAAAAATGCGCGTGGCAACACTTGGCCACTTGCATTCTGCATTGGCCTAACACAAACAAGTCAATATATAAAGTGGGTAGAACAAAGAGCATAGCACACGCATTCTACATTTCTTACTTCATATTTCTCATATTTCTCTTTTTCACTTGCAATCTGCTTCAAACGAACGTTAAGAATATGGCTGAAGCACTCGTTAATGTACTCCTGGAACGTTTGGCTTCGATCACCATTGACAAGGTCGGCCGAGAGCTGAAACTAGTCAAAGGTGTTGGCAAAGAAGTTGCAAATCTCACCCACAATCTCCAACTTATTCAAGATGTGCTCGAGGATGCAGAACAGAGACAAGTGAAGGAGGCCAGCGTGAGACGTTGGCTGAGTGAGCTGAAAGAAGTTTCCAACGAGATAGACAACGTGTTGGATGAGTGGAGCACTGAAATTCTAAAACACCAAATTCTGAAACAAGATGAGGAGGAAACTCAAAAAGCTCCTCTTACCAAGAAGAAGGTACGTTTCCACATTCCCTCCCCTTTTTCTTCTGGCAAAGTCAATAAAGTCCTTCATCGCCGTGACATTGCTTTGAAGATTGAAGGTCTAAATGAAAGGTTAAATAAGATTGCTGATGACAAACAAAAGTATAACTTTCAAAACACAAAAAGACACGGTGGTGAACATCTTGGACGACAAAAGACTTCTTCTCGTCAAGGTGATATATCGTTTGGTCGAGAAAATGAAAAGATAGATTTAGTAAGCAAGTTGGTAAATGAGAGTAGTCAAGAAAGGAATGGTCCCCTTATCATCCCTATCATAGGGCTGGGAGGAACTGGAAAGACAAGTCTCTCCCAACTAGCCTATAACCATGAAAGCGTGAAAGCTCATTTTGATTTGAGAATATGGGTTTGTGTCTCTGAACCTTTTGATGAGATCAAAATTGCCAAAGCTATCGTTGAAAGTCTTAATGAAAATAATGCCCCAAATTCAGATGAATTGGAAACTTTCGGGCGATGTATAAATAACTTGATTCAAGGTAAGAAATTCCTCCTTGTCCTAGATGATGTGTGGAATCCAAAACCTAGACAGTGGGAAGAACTAAGCAAACATCTGTGTAATGGAGGTATAGGCAGTACAATCTTGGTGACCACACGAAAAGAGAAGGTTGCTAAGATGATGAGAGCAACCAGTGACATAATCCATTTGCAGGGGTTAAGTGAAGAACATTGTCGGTCATTGTTCTATTACTTTGCCTTCTGTAATTGGAAAAGAGAAAACCTTAAAATGTTTGAAGATGTTGGCAATGATATTGTAAAAAAGTGTAAGGGTTTGCCTCTTGCTGCAAAGACTTTAGGTAGTCTCATGTGCGGTAAGAAAAAATTGAAAGAATGGCAAGATGTTTTAAATAATAAGATATGGGAATTAGAAGAGTTCGAGCAAGAGGTTTTCCAACCGCTATTACTAAGTTTTTATGATTTGACCCCAACAATTAGACGTTGTCTTTTATATTGTGCTATTTTTCCAAAAGATTTTGTGATAGATAAAGATGATTTGATTGAGTTGTGGATGTCACAAGATTATCTTGATATTAAGGGAAAAAGAAAGCAAAAGAAAATAGGTCAAGCATATTTTGATGACTTAGTAATGCGGTCTTTCTTCCAAGATTTTGAGAGAGATGATGATGAAGATATAATAAGATGCAAAATGCATGATATTGTACATGATTTTGTGCAATATCTAACCAAGAAGGAATGCTTTATTATGGAGATTAAGGATTCTAATGAGAGAATAGAGCTGCCAGATGATAACATTCTTCATTTGACTATAATGTTTGCGTCTGAGGGTCCATTTCCTATTTCTCATTGCAAATTTAAATTTCTGCGAACATTCACAACTTTTGATTCGAACATTACTACCATTGGGCCAGATTTAATTTTGTTATTGAAGTTCGTGAGGACGTTAAATTTGAGGAGTAACCATATCACAAAAATTTCTGAAGAAATTAGTAAATTGATACATTTAAGGTATCTTGATTTATCTCAGAATGATGAGTTGGAGGAATTACCCGATGCTATAGGTGAATTATTCAACTTGCAAACCTTGCGAATTGATTGGTGCGGGGGTCTCAAAAAAGTACCCGATATGGGAAGGCTAATTAACTTAAAGCATCTTTATGTTAAGGGCATTCCGGGTGCAAACAAAAAAGGCATTGGGAGATTAAGAAATTTGCAAACGGTAGATGAGTTTCATGTGGGAGGATTGAAGTTAGAAGATTTGAAAAACTTGGACCACCTTCAAGGGAGTCTTGAGATTACACACATATGGCGTACGGAAGATGCGAGTCAGGCTGAGAAAGCACAACTGGTAAATAAGAAAGACCTCCTTCATTTGGATCTGAATTTCGGATGTGACTGTATACTTGGAGAAGAAGAAGACGAAGAAGAGCATAAAAACGATGGAGAAATACTGAATGCCTTACAACCACATCCAAGTTTGGAATCTTTAGAAATCTGGAGGTGTTTGAACACAACGTCGTCTCCCAATTGGCTGATGTCTTTACAAAACTTGAGAAAGCTTTGGTTGGAGATTCCAGATTGCACGTTTTTGCCTTCTTTGGGGAAATTGTCATCCCTGGAATCTCTGATTATTCGGAAGTGTAGAAAGATTGGAAAGATAGGAAAGATAGGAGTTGAGTTTTTGGGATTAATAGACGACAAGCAAACATCATCATCATCATCGTCACAGTCACAGACTTTGTTCCCCAAATTGAAACAACTCCAATTCAACCGCATGTTTAATTGGGAAGAGTGGGAAGGAGTGGAAGGGTGGAGGGAAGAGGAGGATTCTCATGATCAGATTACAATAATGCCTTCCCTCTCTACCCTAACATTTAATGACTGTAGAAAGCTAAAAATACTGCCCAACTTCCTGCGGAAGACACCACTACAGAATTTGGAGATCATCTATTGTTCATCTCTTGCCAATGCTTGCAAAGAAGGAAGTGGTAAGGAGTGGGACAAGATTCTCACACCACAAACATCAGAGTGAATCGGAAGACTGTGGTACAGAAAGACGGAGTTGGGATCCAGCAAGACAAATGAATCGTCATCTGAGCTTTGCATCTTCGGTGACTGAGGAGCTCTTCCAATCTCCATCATCCAGCTCTGCTACATCTTCTTGTAAGTAAACTCTTATTTATTTATCTAATTCTGAACCGTTAGTTTAATTGAATGGCAACTATCCTGTTTTGCTATATATTACAAAAACTGACATTCCTTTTGGAAATTGATTCCCTGGTGAAGGTGTTGGAAAGCCTCCGCTTCTAGATACGAAATTTTAAATAAATTGTTAGATAATTTGGAATTGATTATTTTCTTTTTATTCAGGTTATAGACAAGTCCTCTAATTATTTTCTTTTTATCCAGCTTAATGGCATTGGAGTTGTCAAGTTCATCTGGTGCTACTTTGGTAAGCTAGATATCATATCTTGAAGTTCTTGGTTTATCAATGTTTGTGGCATGGACAGCTGTATTCATATTGTTCACTTTCAAATACTCTGCATTTTACTTTTTTTACTTCCTATATTATAAAATTGTATGTTTCCTGTATTAAAAAAAAAAAAAAATTACTCTGCAAGGTGCATTGTCAGTCACTGAAAGAAATTTAATTTTGCCTTCCAGATTTTATAATGTTAAATATTTGAATTTTAAACTGGTTTCTACCGGCCCAACTCCCACAATCCAATCATCAAACTTGATTGATGATAATCATCCATGCAGTAATATTGCCATTGTTTTAGACTTTTAGTCATTGCATCTTCCTACCGCAATCTAATCGACTATAGATGATATATAACTTTCCGTCATAGTTATTGTCTCAATGCTATTGGTCTATTTTATTTCAGACTTCAAATTCTCTTGGAACAAGAACTTTTGTTAGAGGAAAGGCCTTCCAGACAGCTCATTTTGTAATATCATGTTTGTAACACGGTGAGCTTAATGCCTCAGATGGTTTTCTCGAGAGATTAATGTCACATGAGGACTTATCTTAAACTGAATTGGGCAACACCCATATGTCATGTATTTTCTGAATTTATAAAATTAGTTAGAATTACCTTATTTGTCTGATTTGTTATTCTCAGGTTATGCATTGAAGCTAGTGATGCATATATATATCTGAGATCTCATAACCATGTGAGTTTCTTTCTCAATGATTTCTTAAGGATATATTACATGCAGTTCATTCTTGATATATATCTTGAGGACCTGAACGATTTCTTATAGTTATCATTTACTTTGATGTAAAACGGTGCAGTTTCTAGTGTGTCAAGGGAATGCAAGGTTTTGCTAGCTTTGCAAAGCACTGACATTACTTTTCTGGAAATTTATTCCCTGGTGAAGGTGGCTATCTATCTGCAGTAACCATTGGACAAGAGAGAAGAGCGCATGAAGAAAAAGAGAAGGCCAAGCCAGCAATCAATATTCTTAGTCAGTTTTCGACATTTATCTTCTTTCTTGCTAGTATGTGGTTGGAAATGCTTCAGATAAGGTGGTCAAGCTTAGTTGGGTGGCTATCTATCGATCTGTGTGGGTGAGGATTTTGATCGACGAGTTGGGCAGGGAATTCTGAACCCTGCCACCACCACCTGGTTTTATTCCTTTTATTTTGCTATGTTTATTTCTTTCCTGCTGTTTGTTTTTTTAGTCTTTTGTTTTGGCAATGGGCCGGGTGCCATCCCCCCATAGCCTCGTTTCCCTGTATTTCTATTGTGACTAATAAATGTATTAGTCATCAAATTTTAATTCTTTATTTGATTTTATCTATTTCAACCCGTGAACATCTTCAATGTATGTATTTTGAGAAATTTAAACATTAACCCCTGGTATTGGGTTTGGTCTCTTTTTCATTTGTTTCTCTTGCAGCTAATATTTTCTACAACATTGCTAGCAGAGTTACAACGAAGGTGAACTTATTTGGCAATGGCCTGATGGCTAGCATCAAAGAATTCTTGTCAAATGTTTGTTCTGCTTCCTTTCGTAGCAGGTTTGCAAACAAACAAGAATCGAATTTCTTGTTGCCAGAACAAAATGGTGTCACCAGAGATTCTTTCATGTTGTTTGAATATCGGTACCTTAAATCTTTTTGCACATGAAACTTAGTTATATTTGTGTGGGCATGGTTAAAACCGAGTGCCTAAATCTTTTTGTCATGCCTAAATCTTACTAATTCTATGGGTTTGATGATCCAACTTAGTTGAGTTAATGAATGATACACATGTTGTACTAGATTCAGCCTCCAATGAGTGTGACAGTAAAACTTGACGTTAACATTATCGTTGATTGTAATTAGTTAGATACTATTGGTGTAACAACATCAATTCCAAATAATAAGTTGGTATTGTACATGTGTTGGTTTTATATATATATATCATGTTTGGGGTTACATGAGGCTGGTATTAGATTGGATTGGTAATGATATAAAAGATTTTAGGGCAAATTACACAAAAGTACCTCAACTAACCACCCTATATCACTTGAGTATCTCAATAAAAAAAAAGTTGCTCGTAGGTACCTCAATTACTGACTTTGCACACCCAGGTACCTCCGTCAACTTTTCTGTCAAGCCTGCCGTTAATTGCCTACGTGGCACACTAGAAACATGCCACGTGGACAAAAAAATAAAAAAATGAACTAATTATTTAAAAAAACAAAAAACAATTAAAAACTCAAAAACTAAAAAACAAAAAAAAAAGGAGTTGCAGGGGCTAGCTCCCAGCCTCCCTCCGCCTCCCACCCCTCCCAGCCATCCCCCCCTCCGACCCCAGCTACCCTGCCGCCGATCCACCCACCACGCCGCCGACCCACTCGACCACTCACCCCCTCTCTNTTTTTTTTTTTTTTTAGTTTTTGAGTTTTTAATTTTTTTTTTTTTTGTTTTTTAAATAATTAGTTCATTTTTTAAAATTTTTTTTATTTTTTTGTCCACGTGGCATGTTTCTAGTGTGCCACGTAGGCAATTAACGGCAGGTTTGATGGAAAAGTTGACGGAGGTACCTAGGTGTGCAAAATCAGTAATTGAGGTACCTACAAGCA
The DNA here is from genome assembly GCA_003254865.1 of Dryas drummondii. NCBI lineage: Eukaryota > Viridiplantae > Streptophyta > Magnoliopsida > Rosales > Rosaceae > Dryas > Dryas drummondii. Next base: position 116,945 of record QANW01004346.1, on the reverse strand, counting down.
ACTTTTTTTTATTAAAGTACTTAAATGATATAGGGTGGTTAGTTGAGGTACTTTTGTGTAATTTGTCCAAGATTTTATATCATGGAATTAATTAGAGTTGTACTATGGACTTTGGTTGGAGATAAAAGTGCTTGGAACCCTAGTTTGGATTAAATATATAATAATTATTGAATAGCATAATAGAGGCTCCTTCCGTTGAGGTATATCTTATCTTAAATATAATGAACTACGGCTTGTGGAACCCATTCTGCATTGTAATTTGATGATCGAAGTCGTCTATTTTCTAAGTCTCTATACAAGGATCATCCTTGCAAAATTAAGTAAATCGAAAACCATTAAGACATCTAATTGTGATAGAATAAATAGACGAATATATGAATTCCATTAACACTTGAAATGATGACTTTTTAAACAAATGGTTAAATGATTTCCGATTTATCTAATTTTTGCAAGGATGATTCTTGTATATAGACTTAAAAAATTGATAGCTTTGATCATCGAATTACAATGCAGAGTGTAGCTTGGGTCCTACAAGTTATACCTCATCATGTTTAAGTTGAAGTGTACTTCAACAGAAAGAGTCTGTAGTATAATGAATATATATATATTGGTTGAATTTTCTTTACGGAAAATGTACGTACGTGTATATAAACAAAAGAAATTTGGAAGAATAAGAGGACATTAAGAACATGGGGGTGGGTTAGTTGCATGTGGTGGTTGAATTAATATTTGAAGAGTATCTTTCTTTCTTTGGGACTATATAGTATGTATGGGGCCTACTACTAACATGCGCGGTGGCTGATACATGCGTTCAAGGAAAGGAAGTACTTCAAGACTCATCAAGAGCCTTTTAATATACCTCTCTTCCTTTTCCGACCTAATTCTGACACTATAAGAAATGTGAACAAATGTCTTTTTTATTGGTTGCACAGAAATGTGTGGCATTTGGAAACTTTAGTTCCTATTGCCCAATTGTCACTCATTTTTGTTAAAATCGAAGCACTTTAGTCCCTATTGTCTAATTGTTACTCTTTTCTAAGTAACCAATGAAAATGGCCTCTACTCACATTTCTTGTAGTGTGATCACCACCATTAATTCCCTCTTTAATTTTTCTTTTCCAATAATAACAATAATAATATACTTTTGGTGGTAAATATTGATGCCAATTCAATTGACCATTATAATGGGAAACTAGTCAAAGTTTCGATCTTTTGAACATGCATTAGTGTTTTTAATTTTTTTTTATATTTTTAACTAAAGATAGGCTGAAGAAATATCAGTAGACCAATTGATAATTGATATAATTCATAGTGCCGTGATATTGCTTCTCGTGTTTTTTTATGGGGTCCCTTAATATTGCTTCATTGTCTTATTCATAACCTTAATTTAGATCGAATTCAGTATAATAAATACAGTCAAACCATAGATCCAAAATTATCACATATATGTATGCAACATAACAATAAGGAGTTCCTACTTTGCTACATGTATTTAGATTCTTTCATATACTTATTTTTACTTGTTTTAATTTTAACTATATATTACAAATTCAAAAGTAATATATGAACAAACAAACCGAGAATTCAAATCCTCTTACATACCTTAATTCATAGTTGCAACAATGTTGACATTCTTTTTTATTTTTTAAAGAACTAATAAATGAAGGTGTTTGTGGATAAATCCACATAGATTCAATGGCCAATCACAGACCAACACGTGGCACACCAGGTCCCATTTTTGCTCTGACTTTTCAATGGTCAACTTGATCACACCCAGCCATCTATGTCATCATCTCAGCTTAGCAATGCCAACAACATGTACATATGAGATCGGCTCTTACCTCCGGGTTACCCATGTCCGATCCGAACTGACATTGGGATCCACCAGAAATTCGAGAGATCATCTTTTTCGGATACCATCAGTTCGGCTCGGATTTGGAGATCATCTTTCTCCAGTCATATCTCAACCATTAAACATTCTATTAGAACCTAGAACATCACTTCCAAAGTCTTCAGCTTGGATCGGCTCGACCAGACGAGATCATGCTTGTATAGCTCGAATCGGCTCGGCCAGATGAGATGACGATTGTACAACTCACCTTAGCTCGGCTCGGCTCGGCTCGGGCCAGATCATCATTTTGTTGATCAAACTAGACAAGATGATCATTATACATGAGACATTTACAAAGTCATATATTCAGCTCGGCTCGGATGTTCTAATCCACCGCCTCAAAGATCCTACGTGACATCTTGACCAGTCAACGGTTGACATGGTCAGCCACCCCAATCGTCTTATCACTTTGGCTTGGTCAATCGATCACGATCAGACTTGTTTTGACAATCTTGTCATCACCGAATCATCTCGACCATTTGGTTCGGCTCGGCCCAATGCCCTACTCTTCTAATTTGGCACATCTTACTGCCTCATACATGGGAGATTCACATATGACATGTGTTCGGCTCAGCCTAGGAACTGCCTCCTGTCGATCCGAACCAATCAACACTGTTTCTCTACACTTGGAGAAATCCATCATGAAGTGGACACCCGGTTCGGCTCGGCCTTTGGTGATCATCCTCTCAAATTCTAGTCACAGCCAATTACGACTTGAAATGATCACTACCTACCGGATTGGCTCGGCCGGCTTGTCCATGTCTGATCCGATCACACATGGGTTTCATGTCTACACATGAGAACATGTGTTCGGATCAGCTCGGCTTCTCACCGCCATTCTAAAGAAGATCACGTTTGGATGAACCGTCATACTCAAGTGCATCTGACATGGCTCTCTGACAGATGAGACTTCCCAGCTCACAGTCATGACTATTAGGGCATCCTAGTTTATCTTCCATCCTTGCATTCAATGCAGCATTGAATGTAAAGAAGGTGGGTAGTTGTGCATGCCACTATTCATGACCGAACGCGTGGCCTCTTCTCAACCATTCACCCTCATGCAGGCAACTTACCCCTCACCATTTCCTTTGCCTATATAAGCTACCTTATGTGCACAAAAAAAAGGATCTAAGACACAACTTCACTCACGAAAAGCCTATAAAAATATCCCCTACTTGCTGAGAATAAACTCAGGAGATCTTACCTTGTTCTTCCTCATTCTCCCAAGTTCATCACATGTGCTTCCTTGTTCTTACATAAACACTTCCAAACACACATCACTGACTTCATTATCGAAGCGTATTTGGCTGGTACCACACCGGTCCATCTCCTTTGATCTTGTGTTCGTGCAGGAAGATCTCGGTTCAACCTCCACTTCATCATCCAGCAGGGCTTCAGATCAGCCAGATCATCCCTTATAAGTTGTTGCATCTCTCTTACGGAAATTTGCATCAACAGAAGGTATTCAATTATATTACAAATTGCATGCTAATGCTAATGCCAAGTGGAAAATATAATTATTAAGAGAGAAAAAAAGGTACCGATAATTTATTCACCTTAAAAAAGAAAAGATTAGTGATGACTAAGCTTTGAAAGAGTGCTGCAAATAAAATTTGATTCCAAGCATCTGGAACACCGGGAAGACACCAGTGAGTGCAATCCACGCCACAGTGGCCACCAAGGCCATATAATGAAGGGTGACCATCTTTTTTTAGTTGTGATAATGTCGTTATTTTAAGCAAATGGACTGCCTTTGACATTTTGCTCAATACCTTCTCTAAAATAACTTGTGCTAGATGTGAACCTCCAGGATAATGTGCCCCCAACACTGGTTTTGTTTGTCCCCAACAGGTGTTTGACTTTGCATCATCATCCCATTCTCTTGGACTAGTCAATGGGGCAAATAAAGCATACATAGTAACAATGTTAGGGGAAATGTGTGCCTAATATGACTATTAATCGTATATTCATGTGCAAGATATGTGGGAAATGTTATTTTGTTCAATCTAGTATTTAAAATACAATTTTTTCTTTTTTTGAGAAAATAATAACATTGCATTAAAATAGCCAAAAAGGTATAAAGAATACAAGGTTATGGCAAGAAACCCTACAATAATAGGGCCAAAAAGCTAAACGCTTACAACGGAATAAGAGGCGGATCTCGTAACGTCAGCATCGAGCATACACTACAGTCATCAAACGGAGCCAGCAAAGCACCGTAGAAATTAGTGAACTAGTCGCGTTTGGGTCCACAATCCAACCAACATCTCTAAATCGAGTCTAACAGTATCCCAAGGTGGCGGATCAGGCATTAGTAACCAGCAGGACCAAACTAAAGCGATTGGAAAAGCTCTCCTTTATTGAGATGAAAAAACTCTCACATGGAGAGATGAAAAAGCTCTCACAAAGAAGAAAGGGAGTATCTCATAAGCGAAGAAGAAAAGGAGAAGGAAGAGGCGGAGGTAGGAGCGGTGGGCCTGTGAGGAACACATGAGCCACCACCCCCACCCCTGGAAATACTTGGCTGAGAGAGATAGGAGTGAGGAGAGAGAATAGAGCGTTTTGGGGTGACAACTAGGGTTTGGGGCAACTTAAAATACAAATTTATATGAGTAATAATCAACATTGATAGTCTGGCAACAATAATATATCAAATGGTTTGACAAAAGCTAGAACATTTTGTGTGAGAGACATATGTTAATGGGTAGGGAGTATCAGGGACAGACCCATAAATTTAAAATGTGGTGGGCTGAACTTTAAGACTACTGAAATTTCAACAGCATATCGTTTGTTTTTATGACACTTTCCAAATTCAAATAATTTGTTAAAACACTTCATTGATCTAAAATTCAATTTATTCAAAGAAAACTCAACAGTACGAGTGAATTTCATTAATAAACAACAAGAAATACACCTACTTAAAATTATCAATAATAGAATCATAATTTATAATATCAATAAGATTTTTCTCAATATGAATAGCCAATATAATTAGCAAGAAACTCATCATATATCTTGTTTTGAAGTTAATTTTTAATAAGTTTCATGGATGACTGACGGAAGGAGTCAACAGGAGAGGGAGTCACGAGCAGAGCTGCAGAAGACCCAGTGTTTGGCTGTTGCCAGCTATGCGCAGTGCGCTTGTGTGTTCACTGTGTGTGCGTGTCTATGAGATCGGGGTGGGGTGGGG
>QANW01004346.1:93306-111609 GCA_003254865.1 Dryas drummondii | reverse complement strand
GTGGGGTGGGGTGGGGTGGGATGGGTTAAATAACTTAAATTGGTTAATGCCTTATTAGTTATTATGCTATTGAGTGGGGCAGCCGGGCAGATAGTGGGCTATTGCCTATTGGGCTTGGATAATTTCCTTTGACCTTTGAGTATTGGGTATTGGGTAGGGCACTTGGGCTGGGCTATTACTAGTAGTGTATTTTTTGGCCAAAAAATAGGGTGAGCTAGCCCTCACATTGGTCCGTGCCTGGGGAGTATTAATTTTGGAAGTTACATCTATAACACTTGGTGGAAAAATTATTTGTGACATTTCACTTAAATTATAATACGTGTATAGTTTTGAAGGGTATTATTTAAGGTTTAAGATTTTAGTATTTTCGATATTAATGATTATACATGTATTATAATGTAAGTAAATTAATGGTTCAACATATGGATCAAGATCTTATATCTCAACTCACATTTCAACTTGATCTTTACTATGCCATGTTAATATTGACATAGTTCAATACTACTAGTTTTCTCCTAATTTCCAAAAAAGGTTAGCTAAATACTACTCGACAGGTTCTAATACTCATCGAATTCATATCAGGTTCAAAGTTCTTGGACTATAAGTGAAATTAAAAAGCCGAAATACTTTTGTGTGTATATAGGAGCAAAAATGAGATTGGGTTAAGAAGTTGAGTAGTAATTAATAATACCTTGGTGATTTGCATGAATTGGGCTGCCATCTATACTTGAGGTACTGTTTGTCTGGTCGTCCATTCTTTTGGCAATCAAACTCCTTCAAAATGAAGGGACAGTCTGTTGAATTGTAGAGAGGGTAGGACCTGTCATAAACCCATTGCCCATGGAAAAGGTCACACCCAGTACTAGTACTCTGTACGTGTTTCCTTATCACCCCATGGCTAAGCACCCCTCCTACTTGGTACAAAAGACACAATATCAATGCTCCAGCAATTGTAGTGGAAGCACCCATGTGTCACAGAGAGACAGAGAGAGAGAGATTCTCTTATAATTCTGAGTTAACAAATGCTATATATGTGAGTTAAATACGGAAATCTGCGCTTTCAATTCTAAGTTTTTGGCTATCACTATTTCTTAATTGATTTATCAAGGGCTTAAGAGATCAATAATTAACCAAATGGAATATCATCAATTTGGACCGCTAATAATGTAGATTCTTATTTTATCAGAAATATTAGAAAAAAAATATAAAATATTTTTGTGTCAAATTGTAAATTTGAATCATTAATTAAATTGATTCTTGTCTTAATGTATGGTTTAAATTTACAATATGACTATACGTGTATTATATTGCTAGACTGTCTGATAAAAAAATATTTCTCATTCCTATAATTAAGAAATGTAATAGAACATTGAAACAGCTTAATATTAATAGGGAATTAATTATATGAGCCTTAATTTCTAATTACACCACCATTAGAGATTTATTAATTAGATTTTAGAGCATTAATGGCCCTTGCAAGTAGCAAAGATATTTGTGGTTTAGGCGTAGAGGACCATTTTGTTTGGATTGTTGTAACTTGTGAGTGGCTTTTCTCCACTCTAGAATGATAAGGTTGGAGGCTAGTTATACCTCCAAATCGTCGTATTTCGATTAGATCGAACCTATACATCATACATGCAGCTGCCAAATGGATGTCTCTGTCAAGATGCCAACTTCCCAAATGATTGTATATAATTAAGAATTAATTACTCTAGGGTACATGACAAGTATTTTATTTAATCTCTACTATACCTATTGTTCAAATTTAACAATAAGGTCACATTTGTAAGTTATGATATTAAAAAAATATGTTTTTTTTTTTTTNCTCTCTCTCTCTCTCTCTCTCTCTCTCTCTCTCTCTCTCTCTCGCGATCCACACTGCTCCACAACGAAGCTTCTTGCTCATGCTTTCTCCCAACAAATGGCGACCACCGGTGTGCTCCCTACACCAGCGCCGACTCAACCCACCCTCCCCGCTACCGGCTGGCCACCACTTGCAGCAAATCAATGCGAGAAAGGGGAGTAATGTCGCCGGCTTCCTCTCTCTCTCTTTCTTTCTTTCTCTCTCTCTCTCTCTCTCTCTCTCTCTCTGTGTATGCTTGATCGAAGCCTGCTCGAAGCCTTCTAATGGATCTGCTCCGAGCTTGATCGAAGCCTTCTAGATCTGCTTTGACCACTCCGACTTCTCCTCGATTGGGCATGATCACAGCTTGTGGTACGTAGACTCCTACTTTGATTCTGAAACTGCAATTTCTGGAACATTAGAAGTAAACTGAAACTGTAGTTTCTAAAACTGCAAATGAACTGAAACTGCAGTTTCAGAAACTGCAATTATTTGAGTTGCAACTGCAGTTTCAGAAACTGCAAATGAACTGAAACTGCAGTTTATTTGAGTTGTAAGCTTGCAGTTGTAGTGTAAGTGAAACTGCAGTTTCTGAAACTGCAAGTGAAACTGCAGTTTCAGAAACTGCAAAGTAAACTGAAACTGCAGTTTTTTTGGAGTAGCAGGCTTGCAATTGCAGAACGATGCTTGTGAGTGAAGATGAACAATTGTCGATTTGGTAAAGTTGAAGAAAGAGATCGGTTTGGCAAAAAAAAAAAAGAATATCAGTTTTGGGCTGTTTGTATAGCTGGTTTGGTTGTTCTGCGTTTATTTTGGAAGGTGTCCGCATGTTATATATTGGGGGACTGGTAGATAGTGTCCGCAACTTAATAAAAATAGATTGAGTAGTTTTGGTTAATATTTTGCTTTGTTAGTACCTTATAATTAATGGACTCTATAATTAATTGTCTAAATCCGCACTCTTCTGTTACTTTTTTTGGTTTACAAATATTTGGAAATATTTTTAATCTTTTATAGATCTTAAGGGAGCTAGCTCGATCGCTCTAAACTATTAATTCAAATTTTATTTTTTGTAATCGATCACTTTGAAATTTGTTGAAAATGACGATATAGTACGAAGAAAATGTTTAACTAATGATAGATTTCATAAAATATGCTTTCTAATTCCTATGACAAATTAGTTTATTAATGAAGATTAATTTAACGAATAGGTATAGTGTAGTGTGTCTAACTCTATAAAAAAATATCGATCTTTACTATTCTATCGTAGGTCCAAGTGTACGTTTTATACTAGAGTTGGATGCACTACGTACGCCTAGCATAGAAAATTACTCTTATCAATGATGTTGGCGCCGTGGAAGCATATCAAATTAATTAAAGGTCTCTTAATTAAATTGGGCTGCATAAGACTAATTGGATGATCCATATGATGGAGCTCCCAAGATCGAGCTACATTGTAAAACTAATGAAAATTAAGAATTGCAATTAATTACACTCTTTATTCCTTTTGTAAATTCATATAATTAATTTTTTGGAAGATAGAAATTTACTTAGTTTAGTTTTGTATGAGAGTTGCATAGAGGAGTTCATTCCAAGTATCAGGAACTCCAGCCAGGCACCAGTGGCTGCAGTCCATGTCCTGGTGACCGCCGTGACCGAAGACCGACGGATGTGCATCTTTTCTGAGCTGTGAAAGGGCTGTGACATTCAGCAAGTAAACTGCAGGGTTTGAAATAGAATGCAGCACTCTTTGTACAACCAGCTCCGCCGGGTGTGAACCTGCTGGATACTGAGGCCCAACCATTGGTTGGGTTTGGCCCTCACAGTTCTTTGCAGTTGCTTCCCCCCATTCACTTCCACTGTGAGGGAACATTATAGAATCGGTTCATATATTTGAGAAAATGTGTTACAGAAAAATCTAAAAGTATGAGCATATAATATTGTTTGAAAATAAGGTAATTCAATATTTGTTATGCCAGTTATATCAAAGTACATTGAATTGGACTGTATTTTACTACGTAAAATTTTAGAGCCTCTTTAATACGACTTAAGCAATCAATAATTTTTTAAATTTGTGCTTTGGTTTAATATAAGTTTATTTTTTCGCCGCTGGTATAATATAAGTTTAAACGAATATAATACAAGTAAATATGGTTCAGTCCAGTCCAGCCCAATACCACTTAGCCAGAAGTTGCCTGGACATAGTCATGCAAATCCAGTACTGTGGGGTACAAATTAATATAGGTAGCTAGTTTGATTCACCAGGCCCTGTATGCAAATATGAGTGTTTAAGGGTAGTCCATAGCCACATAGTGAATATGCATTTACTGACCTCTAAGCCCACCATATCCAACCAAACGATTCTATATGGATACAAAGCCCATATAAAATAAATTATCTCACATATTATCTTGTTAAATTGTTAATGTACCAATACCATACATTGGATCAGGGGAAGTTTTCACATATTGCAATGCAATACCCTCTCACACAAAGTGGGGTGCATGTGACCTACACATGTATGGGTTCCACACCTCACTTTCAGTAAGAAGGGATCACATTGTGACTACTCTGTCCAAGAAGTAATTTCTACATTCAGCTAAGAATTAAGAATTTAGTCAAAAACAAAAATTAATAACTCACTTGATCAATGATTTAAATTAATAATCTAAGAACATAATCTATCAAGATTTTAAGTTTGTCACATTCAACTATCAAGATTTTAAGTTTGTCACATTCTCATGATGAATGTTTATATAAAGGGGACTAGAAGTCTAGCTTACTTGTTATGATCTGGGGAAACCCCTTGAAAGATGACTCTTGTTTTTGTTGGGTCCAAATTGGTGTCAACCCATCTAGCCCATGTGTTGAGCCCTTTCTCATATGCAACCAAGCGATCCATGTCTTTGTAGGTTATGTTCCCGTCTTGAATTAGTTCCCAACTGCAACACATTTACCTTCATTAAATGCAATGCTTAATTAATATGATAATTCATAATATCCAATTAATGGGATATTGCTTTTGTTTTGTTTTTTGGGTCTGATCAATTTTCTTAATTGGCTAATACTGCACAATAAAGTTGAGATCTTACGGCTGCTTCCTTCCAGTGTGGAGCCACCAATGCCACGTGTTGAAGATCAAGAGGTCCATTTCCTTCCACAGCTTCCCACTTTCCATAGAGTCAAGTTTAAGTACTCTCCCAGCACTTGTGGCTATTGTATCAACCAGAAATGCATTCCTATAGAACATGATCTTAACATTGTATGCCTGCCAATTATTAATTGTGGAACAATTAATGAGCATATTAATTAAATTAAGTGTTAATTAAATGTGGACCTATTAAAATTATAATTTTCATCATTCACATGCATCAAGCTCGAATAATTAATCTTTGATTTAAAATAGCTGGTACACCTATAATTAAAACAAAATTGTCATCATTCACTTGCACTAAGCTTAACTAATCTTTGATTTTAAAAAAGAGCTGCAGGTAGACTTATCAAACATAATTGTCATCATGCATTTTCGGTTGTTCAAAGAAACTCATCATTAGGTACAAATCTTGGAAAGACCCTATCAACATCAAGGAGTCATATATATGCAACATTTTAGTTTTTAAGGTGAATATTTTTTTTTTCTAGTTTTAATGTAATTTCATGTCATCACACTCATTTTCTTTATCAACAATTTGTGCAAATAATCATAGTTTGTCTTGGTCAACCCCTATTATCCACATATATATATGTATGTATGTATATATATGTGTGTGTGTGTGGCTAGGCACTGCATCCAAAAATGCATTAAATTAAAGAAGGGAATAAAATTAAGAAGGTTAAATTAATTGAAGATAAATTAAATAATGACGATTCTCACTGGGAATGTGAATATGGATAGCCCTCCAATCCTAGTCAGAGTATACTGGTCCTTTGGCTTGGCTTTGTGAAGCATGCAAGTGAGTGACTGCCATTGGTTCAAACCCAAAGAGTCCCCAACAAACATGATACTCTTCCCTCTAAATCTTTCCAAGAAATCTCCACCGTTGAACCTACATCCATCAGACTTGATTCAATCATATATATCATGAAGGACCACTTGAGAAAAACTTTTTTAATTGCTTGTTGTAATTGGAGCATATATCAAGATGCTAGCTTTAATTTTGAGGACAAAATGTATGAATGAAGGTAACCCATCGACAACCCTATCTCTATGTTAAAGAGTGCAGCTTGGATGTGAGAACCCAACAAAACTTGGGGCCCCTAAATGTGTCTTCCTTCCTAATTATTTTTTTTAATTAAATTACATTTAATTGCCAGCACAAAAGTTTGAATCTTAACCATTATACAAATAATGGTAGTCGATCATTTTTAAAAATGGAACATGACTTAGTTGGTATTGATATGATACAAAAAAAATATGGTATATCTAGCATTACTGAATCGTAATAATGACTATACAAAAAACATACATCAATAAAGAGAAAATTAAACAATAAGAAATATTACGATTATAGAATGTTTAAACAAAAAATTATTTAATTTGATCTCATGATGTGATATGTCAAATGTCTCATTAGTAGGCATTGTAAACACTAGATCCTCCATGTCCATATTATATAAGCTCTAACTCAAATGGTATTGAGTGGTGAGGAACTAGACATATATATAATACATTTTACCAAAACAAATTGTGATGACCACTATTTTTGAAACTTGAAATATATAGAAGAGAGTAATTAAGTACCTTGTTAAGTTGCATTCATTGGGCTGCCATCGAAATTTGAGATAAGATGTGTCTGGACGACCATTCAGAAGGCAATCGAACTCTCTCTCTATGAACTCGCAGTCTGACGATGAATGATAATAGAGAGGATATGATACATCAGACACCCACCTCCCTTGGAAAACATCACATGATGGTGGTCCTTTACTACTTCCAACTACTCTTCCTACCTTGCTAGAATGCTGATAAGGATCATGACCATCTCCATGTACATGGTGCATAAGAGAGACCACCATAAGTACCATTTTGCTGATAATGCCAAAATTACCCATCAGATCAGAGAGAGAGACAGAAAGAGAGGTAGGAGGGTCTCACAATGTATGTGACTGAGGGGGAGGGAATGCATGTGTGTTAGTGTGTATATGTATATGTAAGCAACGATGAGAGATGAAATACAACCCAAAACAACGTACTGAAAGAAAAATCAGTAGGTTTGTGATTTGGGTTCTACTTTTTATTTATGTATAAAATGACAGACGGGTAGATGGAAAGAGATGAAAAGATTAAGTACTAGGGCATAAAAACTTAAAAAGTAGGCGAGTATATTACTATATGCTGGTTGAACTGGGATAAAAACTCAAAATTAAGAAACAAGCTTTGTTTTCTTCTTCTTTGTGACTTGGATATAGAAAATGTCCTCTTTACCCCCATTACTTTACTTAATTTTACAGTTTTACTAATAGATTTAAAAGTCAAGGATATGTGGTAATTACATTACCCCACTTCCAATCTATCCACTATCCCACATTTTCTCTATGTATAATAATCAACCTCCATTACATTCATGATGAATGTTGTAACCCCATCTGAATAGAATATATCCTCAGTTTTTATTTAAGGGGTTGGTGGTATTATATTAATTGTTTTGTGCCAAACAAAGAGTTTAACCAAAAGCACAAGAAATCGATTAGAAAAGGAATTGCTTACTGGAACACTAAAAGCCATGACCCCCTTATTCATTTGAGTTGGTATATAAAGAATCATCCTATTTATAATTATATTAGGAATTATTTGGAAGGCCCTTTGCTTAGATTTAAGTACTTTCTACTTAAATTTGAGAGCGACCGTCTGGGTTAGTCTTTGTCCTTTTTTTAACTTTCTCTTCTCTTTGTACACTTTTTGATTAATTGGGATTCAACTATATATCCACTCTATTGACAAAAGAACCAATGTTAAATAGCATCAATACTAAAGAACCAATGTTAATTTCTCAAAGCAATGTCTTTCGTGAAGGAATTTACCAAGTTTTCATAGTATTATTTATACTTATTTTCCAGATATATATGTGTCCGAAGTCTTTGTTTTTTTAATGAAAAAAAAAAAAAAAAACAACCAATTAACACAGACATTACATTTTAAAAACGCCTGCTAAATTCTCTAGTAAGAAAGGTCCAAAAGAGGATCAAAAGTCCAATTATTAATTTCTTTCAAAATCATGTATGCAACTAGGGATGAAAATTTTTCCTGTCAAATTGAATCACAATTCAAATCGACAAGTGTAGGCATACATGATCTATGATTCATATAAGAATCTAATAATATAACATATCATACTCTTTGCTTATATTGTTTTTATATATGATGATATTCTTCTTATGTTCAAAATTATATGAGCTGCTATTTAATTATATTTTTATCAATATAAATCCTAATTAAATAGTATGTATGCTTCTATTTAATTTTATGTGCACATCTTGCATGTACACTTTTTAGTGGTTCATCATGGTCTCTGTATTGGTATCTTTGACTTGACAGAAACAAGAGCAAATTAATGACAAAAAGTAAAAACAGAGACAAAGGGCATAACTGAAAATGCACTCTTTGCCATTTTCATTCATTAAACTATGTAATACAATCACTAGCAATTGCTTCTAAACTTCATTTGAGCTAATATTTTATATATAGCTTTGACATAATAAGCATTACTATTTCAATTTTTTATTCCTGCACAGAATTTTTTATTGCCTATTTTCCTAGTCACATAATTCTCTGGAGTGTAAAGAATTAAGGAACTAATTTAATTTTCAGTAAGAGCTGCATAAAGAAGCACATTCCAAGTGTCAGGAACTCCAGCCAAACACCAATGGCTGCAGTCCATGCCTCTGTGCCCACCAAGCCCATAGACAGAGGGATGCCCATCTTTTCTTAGTTGTGAAAGAGTTGTGACATCCAGCAAATGGACTGGCTTTGACATGGTGTGCAGTACTTTCTCTACTACTTGCTCTGCAGGATGTGCTTTATAGGTCGGACCAGGTAGTGGTTCTGATTGTGCATTGCAGTTTATTGCTTGAGGGTCACCCCAGTCTGATGCACTGTGACAATAAAATGAGTCTGATTAATTAGAAGCTATATATGAGAAATTGGGTTCAAGTCTAATTTTATGAAACTTGTCAAAATTATTTTTCACAATGTTTACAGAAAGTCCAAAAACATGAGCTAAAATGTTGTAATTTGGTCTCTACATATTTCCCTTTTAAGAATATCAATTATTAAACAATCACTCCAAAAATTTAAACTGTTAAAAAATTAGTTAACAATCGTGCCTTCCCTAGAGAGGATGTCTGTAATTTTTTTTGAGCGAATGCATATACTGTGACTTGATTCATGTATAAAATCCTATACAAAAACCACGTCATCCTATATACATTTGCAAAACAAAAAAAAGGTATGGATCATTTACACCTTAGAATTTTCTAATTAATAATATATATCAAACTAATACTCTTCATCCTTTCCGAACATGCAATCACATTATACACATGTATATATAATTGGACCCCACAAACTTAAGTTGGTAGAAAACGAACCAACAATATATTCAAATTCACATGGAGCGATTGTGTTAGTAAAGAAGTAATAATAATATATTAAGTTAAAAATTTTCCTTTGAAATTTTCTAACTCAATATATAAACTGGAACTAACACTTATGCTAAAGAGCCAACTAGAATAACTAGTACTTAATTATGAACAATACTTGGGTCACCCCTTGGGGGTATCTCAAGGTCACACCACTTCTCCAAATTCTTATTTCGGCAATGTCGACGTATAATCGGAACCGTTTACTTTTTAAATAACATATTAAAGATCATCTCTGCAAAAAACCAAATCAATCGGAAATCGTTTGATTATATAACCGTTGTCAATTAAATAGAAAAAATGGATGGTTTTTAATTAAAGAGTGATTTTTTTACCAAACCGTTGATTTTTTCTATTTAATTGACAATAGTTATATAACCAAACGATTTCTGATTGATTTGATTTTTTTGCAGAGATGATCTTTAATATGTTAACTAAAAAGTGAACAGTTCCGATTATGCGCCGATATTGGCGAAATCAAAATTTAGAGGAATGTGGTGACCTTGAGGTAACCCCAAGGGGTAACCCAAGTATTGTTCCTTAATTATTTGCCTTTTTTCATTGAAAAGGCTCAAATGGGTCCATTTGCACATGAACTACAGTCATTAATTAGTACCAAAGACCCAAAAAGGAAGCCTTTGCAAACCAAGACTTCGACAGTTAAGCAGCTAGCTAGCTAGAGGTACTTACTTGCTATGATCTGGGGAAACACCCTGGAAGAAGACCTTGGTGGTTTTTGTGTTGACATTGGAGTCTACCCATGTAGCCCAAGTGTTAAGTGCTTCCTCATATGCAACCAACCGATCCATGTCCTTGTATATTTTATTCCCCTCTTGAATCAAATCCCATCTGCAATAACAGATGTATAACCAAAACCTCAATAACTTGCACAAGAATATTAGAGGTACCACATCCATTAGTTGAAATTTATAAAATTGAGATAATAATATATTGGTGCCTTAGTACTACTCCTAAACAAATACTAAATTAAGGAGTTGAGGTCCTACGGTTGCTTTCTTCCCGTGTGAAGCCACCAATGCCATGTGTTGAAGATCAGTACATCAATTCCAGTGCTCCACAGTTTCTGGTTTTCGATTGAGATTGAGTCAAGTTTCAGGACTCGCCCATTGCTGGTGCCTACAATGTCCACCAGAAAGGCATTGCGGGAGAACAACACCTTAAGATTGTATGCCTGCAAGTTGTTCAAATGTTGGTGTTCATGATGCAAGTGACATGATCAATCTGTCAATAGAAAATCACATCGAAAATTCTACTCATTGTCAATTGATTTTAATTAGATGTTCTAATTTTAAGATGATATAGGTCAAACTCCAACGGCCACACATGATTCTATATATATAATTCATCAAAATTTGGCCCAGTCACACTATATATGAAGGGGTGTGTTGAGATTATAATCATACATTTAGTTATGTACTATCACAAGCAATAAGTATAATGAAATAAACTATTTAAATCATATTAATCAACCACATTGTAGAATGTAGATCATATTCACAATCAATGAAGTTGTCCATATATAATGTGGTTATTATATATAGCATTATTGGAATATATGAAGCCATATGGTGTAGTGATCTACATAGCATGAAAGTACAACTTGGATAGATCCATTCTTCAAATTTTCCAATTAAACGTTTATAATCCCAATCATCATATTTAATTGACTAGTTTCACATGGGAAGCAATTATTACTTTATGGACCAAAGTGAAGCAAACATAGCTAGCTGTTTGGAACTGATCCCAAACAATGTCCATATATAGGAATAAAATTAACTGATCTAAGGCATGTTTGAACATGTTCTTTTTCAATTATTATATGCATTAACATATACAACACATTAATGCATTAAAAGTATATCATGAGTTGTCTAATTATAAGAATCAAATTAATATTGTTTCACTGTGTGAAGTTGAGAGGCAGTGATAACCTCACCGGAAATGTGAATGTGGAGAGTCCTCCAGTCCTGACCAATGTGTATTTGGCCTCTGAAACAGCTGTGTGAAGCATGCAAGTGAGTGACTGCCATTGGTTCAAACTCAATGAGTCCCCGACAAACATGATGCTTTTCCCTTTAAATCTCGTCAAAAGATCACTACCATTGAATCTACACATCATCAAAATTTTGCACACAAATTATGTTGTCAAACTATAAATCACAATCATAAATTTAAATATTATTCTATTTCATTAACACTCATGATTTACAGTTTTACAACATAACAAGAAAAAGTTATTCCCTCTTTATAATATATACATACGTAGTATGTATACATTAATATTTTTATTATACAATAAATCTGAATCATTAATTATTAAATTGATTTTTGACTAAATATATGCTTCATATTTATTAGCACTATAAAACTATAAGACAATAATTTTATTAGACTGTTTGACAAAGAAACATTACCCATATAATAGTTTTAGAGGACAAAAATATTAGTGGATGAAAGCCACTTAACAACAGCATTGTCTATATATATGCTAAATAATTAGGTGATTAGAAGTAGTTGGCCAGTAGTGGACGTGTCATGCAAATCAATGCATTGATTAATTTGGCAATTTAATCCAGTCACTTCTTATCGATAATTAAGATGGCCTAAGAAGTTCATCTCAGTTTGTGTTGTATATTTTCATGTTCAAATCAAGAAATTAAATGTCTCATCAACTAATTAAGTAGTCTGTGATCATAATTGAGAAACAACATTCTGTAACTCCATATATACTGCAAGGTTATACAACTTATACTCAATATGTTTCGGAGTTTCACGCGTACTAATTGTACACAGCATCCACATCGATCTATACCACATACATATAGGAACCCAATTTGGTCCTCATTCCTCAACCAACAGCTCATCTATACATATATGAAAGGAATCAAAAAGAGGTAAAATCTAAAAAGATCGCTTGCTTTACAGCTTGTATGAAAGGAATCAAATTAAGTGGGTGCATATAGAATGTGAAAAATGCTACCCGTCACTTTCAATATGTGTGGTTAATTAATGATGAAAAAGTCCACTATATACCATCCCCACCCCAACACACACACACACACATACATATATATAAACAGACTCAAAACCTTGCCCAAAAAAAAAAAAAACCCAAACCTGCACACAAAAACAAAAAATTGACAATGACAATGATGATGACAAGAAGGAGAACGGCTTGAAAAGAAAGAGATAGGATCCTGGGCTAATTTATTGGTACTGATTTTATACTTGTGTCCAAAACAATGCCCTTTTAAACTTAGAATTTAAGTACGTTATGAAGATAATTAAGAATAGGTTTACAATTACATAGTTTCAAACATATATTCATATAAAGCACAGCAAAGAATCTAGACTCGAAAAGAAGTTGGTGGAAGCATAAATAGTTGAACTCCCTATAAATATGCATGCATTGCGCCTAATCACATGGGCTCAGAGTTTGACTCCAGCCTGGCTAATTAGCACTTCATTGGAGCCAGTCTTTATAGATCAATCGGACAACACAAACAACAAATTAAAAGAAGAAACAAAAGTAAACGAGCAGGCAACTAATCATGCTCTCATCACTTTTTCAGTTTGAAAATTGGACCTTATGCATAGAATTATTATTTTTTTTGTTACAAGGAAAGGAAAGGCCAAACGAGGGGAGATTCAAAGAAATTTTCCGATCACAGCTATATACATATACACATATACACATATTAATTGCATCTGTCTTTTTTATGATATAAGCAAACAAAGTTAAATTACTGTTTCATTCTGATGCTTTTACTCTTCACAGGCTTTAAAGCCCCTACATTCTAGACACAGCTTTTGAAACAGGGATTTCTTGAAAGTTCATTTCTATACCTTGAGAGAGAAATTCCACTAACTATTCTTACATCAAATCGAATTAATGCAGCTTCTTCAGAGATGCAATGTCTCATACTCTCATGCAATCCTTATATAATTAATGGGATGTGACATTCCAAACTCGTACTCTACTAAAGGAAAACAGAAGGTCTTTCACAGCAAATGCATCCAAATAGCTATTAAGGACCAGCCAGCTGCTAATGAGTCCAAGATTGGATCACAAGGGATATATAGATTATAGACCATGAAAGGGCTGGAAATTACCAGATTATATGAAGCACGCAATAACATTCTAACCCACATTGTTACTCAACTCAATCACAGATCTTAAGGGCATGCACATACATAATATAAGCAAAAGGGAATTCATACATACAAAGAGAAAAATTAATTATAAAAATTAAGCATGCTATATTATCAAACAGTCAATTTAAATCATTATTAAGATAAAATTTTTCTTAAAATATGTGGTTCAAGTTAAGAATCTAAAAACATATATATATATATATATATCATACCAAATATATGACAAAAATATATTTTCTACATATATATATATATATAGGATACGTAATGTTTTGATGACAGACGATCTGATATATATTATATTATCATATTGATAATCTGAGCCACACATTCAAATAAGACCCCAAATGATCAATGGTTCCTAGTAACTAACAATATGAATCATACATTTAGGTAAGACCCCAACTGATCAATGGCTCATAGTAACAGTCTGGTAAAAGAATACTTCTTATATATTTGCATATATGTATATATGATATTGTAGAGTACCTGGGTAAGCTGCAGGCAGAGGGCTGCCATCTGTACTTGAGATAGTCTTTGTCCAGGCGACCATTCCTCAAGCAATCAAACTCCTCCTCTATGAAGGGGCACCTAGAAGTGTCATAAAGAGGATATGAATCATCATAAACCCAATTCCCATGAGAGACATCACACACCCCATGCACTTGCAATAAGTGCACAAGAGCAAGCATTACTAGTAGCACTAGTGTTGCACCAATTGCAAAGGCACCCATGAGATGAGATCAGAGCTAGAGAGATACAAAGGGATTCCTGGTACTGCAACTCACAGTAAGGTATATATATAATAATGACATGGAATGGAATAATGTGCATGTATGTAAATAAATGTGATTGATAGAGAGGTGGGTTGGTGTCTTGCGTATATGGTAAAATGTAATGGAATTGATTTAATTATATGGTTGTAATGAAATCTGACAGGAATGGAAATGAAGGAAATTGTGGGATTGAGGTTTGTCTCCTTTCCTTGTATGGATGGATTATGGATCGATATGGAGGTTGACTGAAAGAGATACTCATGTAATCATGAGAGAGAGAGAGAGAGAGAGAGAGAGAGAGAGAAGTGGGAAAGAGGGAGTTTTCAAAATGGGTTAATTTTTATTTTTTCGGTCCAACAAAATGGGTTAGTTAATTGGTTGAAATAGAAATTGGAAAGAATCTCCATCTCCATCTCTAGGAGGGAACATTCTGGAGTTGTCATTGGTTGGTTTTGGTGGGGTCACCACAAGGTTGGCCCAAAGATTAGGGTCAATCAGCTGCCCAATCGTTTCTCGTAGCATAATAATTTGATTGACACGGATTAAAATGTAAGTCTTTGATTAACTGCCTAATATAAGGAACCACAAATCTTATTATGAGCTGAATTTAGAAAGATCATACATATGTGTGCTAATTTTTAACGGCAGTTGCATGTGATCATTATTACAATATTATGATTTGTATAAATTAATGATTGACAATCGTTCTGATGCAAAATGTGATTCGATCATATACATTAATAGTTGCCAATTACTGACGTCGGTGAATTTGCTTACAATACTCTCTCTACCCTGTACACCCTTACACTCGATCCCTTTCATTTAAAATGTAATCACGTGCTGAATTAATATTCCCAAGTACGCCCTAAAATTACCCCCATAACACCCCCACGTTCCTATTATCTACTCTCTACGCCCATCACCCAATTGTTTTGCCCAACCGTTCTCCCCCATTTGCATTTTTCGAAAACTAACTTCCACCATTTCTATCTTAGGGAAGTTATTTTCTCTCATGTATCTTCTTATTCTAGTTGTTAATTTTTACAAATAAATCAATACTCTAAAATAGGAGTCGGCAATGGGCCGAGCCGAGTCAGCCTAGCCCAAATTTTTCGGGCTTGGGCCGAACTCGGGCTTGAATTATAGGAGCCTAATAAGGCTTTTGGGCTGGGCTGGGCTGGGCTTAGGCTTTAATACACAATCCCAAGGCCCGCCCATCGGGCTTTGGCTTGCGGGCTTGGAGGGCCGGGCTAGACCCGAACGAGCGGCCCAGAATAGGCCCAAAGCCTATTTAGACACATATATATCTTCAAAAAAAAATATAGGATTTTGGTTATGTTGTAATTTGAACATGAAACCTCACATAACAAACTTCAACTCTCAACCAACTGAGCTGATTAGTCTATTTGTTAAGTTTGTGAATCATAATATATTTAATAGATCTTTCGTTTGTTTGCTTCAATAAATTATTAATATGCTCATTAAGTTATTATATAATACTATTATGTTAGTAATAATGTAATACCATAAATAATAAACTTGTAAAATTATATACAATATTACAACTATAATAAAACATAAATGTACATATGTTTTATTATATATTTTATCACATATTTTTATAAACAAACGATGCAATTGTGATTTCAACGATCCGAACCGTTCAAATTTTAGTTCCTCACTAAAAGATAATTCGTGTAAAAAATGAGCTCAATCGGAGATGTAAAAGTGACATGACGGTGGTCGAATTAATGAACGATCGTGGTTTTTCTAATGATGATCGAATGGGTAGATGAATTTCGATTTGGCCGATTTTTTGTAATAATAATCTTTGACTATGAACATAGAAAATGAACGGTTCATATTATTGAAATCACGTTGTGGTCTTCATAATTATGGAAACAATAAGGTTTTAACGGGAAAATTATTAGAATTATACTCTTCAAGTGTATTTATATATAGAAGCTCACATATCAATCGTGTTTTCAACGATCCGAACCGTTTAAACTTTAGTTCCTCACTCAAAGAGAATCTTTGCAAAAAATTAGCTCAATCCGAGATATAATAGTGACGTAACGGTGGTCGAATTAATAAATGATCGTGATTTTTCTAATGGTAATTGAATATTCGAATGGGTAGATGAATTCCTATTTGGCCGATTTTTTGTAAGGATAATCTTTGACTATCAACATAAAAAATAAACGGTTCAGATCGTTGAATTAATGAACGATCGTGATTTAATAACTTTAATTATAGTTGTATTATAAAAGTTTATTATAATAACTTTAATAACTATAGACTATAGTTGTAAATTTGTAATGTTGTATATAAGTTTAAAAGTTTATTATTTATGGTATTATACAGTTTACACTATTACTATTTACTAACATTATATGATTATAGTATTATATAATAACTTAATAAGCATATTAATAATTTATTAGAGTATACAAACGAAAAACTTATTAAATATGTTTTGATTCATCAATTAGACAAATAAACTAATCAGCTCAGTTGGTTGAGAGTTGAAGTTTGTTCCATGAGGTCTCATGTTTGATTCATAATATAGCCAAAATTATATATTTTTTTATTGAATATATATATATTGTGTGTAAATGGGCTTTGGGCCAGGCCTAAGCAGGCAGGTTTCGGGCAGCCTGTGGGCTTTAAGGGGATGGCCTAAGCCCAGCCCAATGACTATTCGGGCCGGGCCGGCCCAAATTTCGGGCCAAATCAAGCTTTGGGTCCAATGGGCCCGATGGGTTTCAAGCATTGGGCTTTTTGGTGACCCCTACTCTAAAATACACAAATTTATATGTTTTGTGTTTTTTTATTATTATTCCCTTTCTTTTGTTGCATTTTAAAATCTGAAGAATTGCGACACACTTAACATTAAATCTACATCACTAGGGTTGGGAAATTCATCCGAAAAATCGCATCCGATCGAGAAATTGCTTGAAGCAAAACTGAAAAAACCAAAAGGGAGGGAAATCGATCCACTAACCGGCGGTTCTCTACCGATACCAACCTTGTCGGTGGCGGTGGCAGTTTGGAAAATCCCAAACCACCACAGCTCACCCCATGCCCAAACATTGTCATAGCACAGAGCCAATTCTCCGTGCTTTCTGTTCTCTGCCACTGGCCGCTGAACTCGACCTTCAAGCTTCCTCCCTTTATTCTAGGTTGGTAAGCCAACTTAGAACCGATAACGACCGAAGTAGTCAGACAACCGACCGTCAAAATACCGACACTCATCAAATCAGTATTCGTATGAAAAATGGCATTCCGATCACTACCAGTCAAAGGCCAGTTGTGTGTTTTCAGTTCGTTAATGGAACTGATTCCACCTTTGTACGTCACTATTCCAATTTCATACTACAATTTTTTAAAAAATAAATAAAAAGTTTGATTGCCATAACTCATTTAAAGATCTACAAACTACCATTTGAGCATTAAATTTGTCAAAATCACATTTGTTTCCACCAATATACAATATTATTTAGTGTAATCAATGTAAAGGGAAGAATATACCTCACTTCTAATAGCGATGTGTACTTAATTATGTGATATAAATAATTTTAGGAAGTTTTTAGCAAAATGACTCCAACGAAGGTGCCGGAGCCAATTTAGGATTAATCCTTCATTTTGAATCAAAATAAGACTCAGACTTGACTTAAGCCACAAATGAGGATAGACCGTTATTTAGTCTAAACGTCACTATTAGGGTAAAATTGTCATTCCACTCACTATTAAAAAATAATTATAAAAAATTATAAATTAAACTATGAAAAGAAAAAAATTAAAAAAAAAAAAAAAAAGGAGGATGCAAACCCTCCCTCCCCACCTCCATGCCACACTCCCGCCAACTAC
>QANW01004346.1:66501-93293 GCA_003254865.1 Dryas drummondii | reverse complement strand
CCCCCACCTCCATGCCACACTCCCGCCAACTACGGAACTACCCCTCTGTGCCAGCCACCTCTTTCCCCTCATCAATTTATGACCGAAAATGTAATAGATTTGACGGTCTATCTTTATTTGCAGCTTAAGTCAAGTCTAAGTCTTACTTTGAATCAAAATTAAAGATAGTGTTAAATTAGCTCCGACACCTAAATTGAAGTCTTTTTATTAAAAATTTCCCATTTTTATCATGATGGTATTATTAAAGTAAATTCCTCTGAAGTTCGATATGTGATAATATTGAAGGCAAATTGGTCATGCAAGATGAATGATAAGAGGATGTGGCAGGGGACGTTCTTGCTTCCCCAATAGAATGGCCTTAGCATTCGCACCAAAAGAACTGTATTCTTTTTCTTTACGAGAAATCCGTTTCATTGGTCCATTTTTTATAATATTTGTAAGACATGTCCGAATCATTCAAAGAGAACCAGTTAGCATATAGTTTGTGGTACCACAGTTTGTTAACATCTTTCTAAGGGACCACATTTTATTATTATCTAGAGATATGACACACAATGGAAATATAATGTGGTCTTCTTGGCACTAATGATTATATATATATAACAAAAATTAGGTAAATCGAAAACCATTAACACATTAACACATTTAATCGTGATAGAATAAACAGAATAACATAATGATTCCGTAAACACTTGAAATAATAATCCTTTAATCAAATAGTTAAACGATTTCGGATTTGTCTAATTTTTTATAAGAATGATCCTTGTATAAAGATTACGAAAATAAGCAGTTTCGATCATTGAATTACAATGCAAGTAGAGTCTCACAAGTCATACCTCATCATGTTTGAGATAATATATACCTTAACAGAAGGGGCCTCGATGTATATATATATATATATATATATTATTATTAGTCTTTCTCTATGCAAGAGAAAACATAAGCAGATATTCTATGTCCTTTTTTTTTTTTTTTTTCACTTTTTGATCTATTCTCAAAAGAGTTTAATATTTTAGAGTATAAAATCATCCATCAAGACATGTTCCTCAATTAAATTTTAAGTTTTAACTCTCAAGATTTGGTCTTCTATTTCTCGGTTAGATTTTAGATTTTAAGTCTTGATTTTTAGGCGACATAACCTCAAACGATGATTTTATAACCTAAAATATTGAACATGTCTTGATGGGATTGAAATTCGCCCTAATATATATGTGAGACATACGTTCCCCTACCCCTCAAGATTGAAAATATCTAAAGACAATCACATGATCTCCATGTCATTGACCATTCCAAGTATTCCAAGCCCAACTACTACTACTACTACTACTACTAGCAGCAGCCCCCAAGTTAAAGTGGCTGCAAGTCAAATGAAAGGTGATGAACAGGTTCCAGCTGACATACCGAGGCACCAACTTACCACTCTCATGAGATCTATCATCAGCAAACAAGATGAACCCAAACCATTTTATGTCTTACATTTTGGTGTTCTTGTCACCCTCATGGATAAATGGAGACACTGTCTTCCCAATGTCCAGCCTTTCTTTGCTTTCAAGTGCAACAATGAGCCTGCATTCATTGCAGCACTGGCAGCACTTGGTGCAAGCTTTGACTGCGCTAGCAAGGCCGAGATTGAGGCTGTTCTTTCTCATGGTGTAAGCCCCTCAAGGATTGTTTATGCCAATCCATGCAAGGGTGAGTACCATTTAAGGTACTCAGCCATCGTGGGGGTTAATCTCGCCACCTTTGATTCCAGGGACGAAGTTGACAAGATCCAGAGGTGTCATCCCAAATGCTCCCTGTTGCTCCGGATTGCAGTCCCGAATGATAAGAGCTCGTGGAGATCGTTCGGGAACAAATTTGGTGCATTACCTGATGAAATTGCACCGCTCCTCAAGCATGCACACAAAGCAAGTTTGAAAGTGGTGGGAGTCTCATTTCATGTAGGATCAAAAGCTTCTGAATCTCAAGTGTACCGCGGTGCAATAGCTGCCGCAAGGGAGGTATTTGATGTGGCTGAGGAACTCAAACTGCAGCCTAGAATGCATGTGCTTGATATTGGTGGTGGTTTCAAGGCAAACCCATTGTTTGATGAGATAGCTGAGACCATAAATGATGCTATCAAAGAATACTTTCCTGAACCTGATCTGGTTGTGATGGCTGAACCAGGACGGTTCTTTGCTGAAACTGCCTTCACAATGGTGGCAAATGTGATAGGGAAGAGAGTGAGAGGTGAGAAAAGAGACTACTGGATTAGTGATGGCATCTATGGGTCATTTAACCTTCCAGCATATGATCGATCATCTATGACAGTTTCACCACTCATTCTAAGTGAAAAAAACCATGCTAATTGTTCAGTGCTGCAGACATACTCATCAGCAGTTTTTGGACCAACCTGTGATTCACTGGACACTGTTGTGGCTGACTGTAAACTTCCAGAACTGAAGTTGAATGATTTTCTTGTGTTCCATAACATGGGTGCCTACACAACTTCTGCTGGAACCAACTTTAATGGCTTCTGCATTTCTGCTATTCCCACATACCTAGCATTTACAAGTGCCACTAATTAAAGTAGGAGTGTGTGTCTCTGTGTGTGTCCTATCATTATAAAGTAGAAAAAAGAAACAGAAAAACAAATAAGTACTGTGTGATCTTTTTCATTTCAAGCTGCAAGTGATCCAATGTTTGCACCCGATCTTTACTGCAAGTACAGTGTGTAGAACTGTAGAAGTCATGGCTCTTAACAGGAAAAAAATAATTTTCATGCAAGATTTGTATAGACTGTTCTCTTTTCTCTTTCTTTTTTTGTTTCTCAGATTTTTTTAGAATTTAGAACGCGACTTAACCATCTCAACCTTGGAACCTGATACCTAATCAGCTCATCTCTTTCTTCATTTAAATGATCATTTGTATTGATGGGCTGGTAGCTGGAGAGTTTTTATTTTACTAAATCTAACAAACTTTTTTATCATCTTCTAATAGATTTTTTCTTTTATGGGGTAGAAAAGAAAAGGAACATTCATTTCTCTGATTCTTGTTTTGTCATAATGATAGACAGTAATACTACAGATACCAAAACAAATTCCAATAGATCTAACTGATGTGGCAGATTATCATAGTTGGTCTCAGTATGAGCCACTTATTTCTAATACAATTAAAACAAAATCAAAGAAAAAACAATCGAGATCCACTAAGTGAAACCCTGAAATTTGTATTGCACGTAAGAACAAACAGGCCTAACTGATATAAGGGAGAAAGATCCATACCACAATAATTTCACTGTTGGCCTTCTCACGCCCACAAACAATGTTATGGAGCAGAAACCCAATGCCCTCCTCCCTTCCTACCTGATAGACTTCTTGAGACAGCTTTAACCTTTGATCCAATTCTATTGACAATAATTGGACATATAATTCATTTACATTAGTGCACTTTTAACTGCCACACAGGCTCAACAGAGGTCTTGAAACCAGGAATAAATAACTATAATTCGATGAAGCCCTTTCTTCTGTATAAATGATTAGTGTTTACATGATTTTTCATACATGAATATATGTTAAAACTATGCCATAGTGTTCAAGATGATGAACATCGTTTATAAGTATACAGTTTTTATCATGTCATGTGATGGGGATATCTCAGCCACCAATGATTCTCAAAGTTTAGGAATAATAATTTGTAGAAAACCATCCCTGCACAAGTAAAACCTATCAAAATTAGCTTCTTGTGCATAAAGCAAAAAACCATTACAGAAACTACTACATTAATTTACAAGTAGTTGAAGACTTCATCTGCAAGCTAAAATCATGCACTATGCCTGAAAGCTTCTCAGACCATTTATTTTCCTACATAAAAGGCAACACAATGTATTGCAGATCTTCAAACATCTTCCCCACCACACCCACCCACTCACCCACCCAAACTCACACAATCCCTAAATTAATTCCCATATAGATCCACTGGCTTTAAATCATATAAAAATGCATATTGTTTTATACACTGGAGGGGGAGTTTTAAATGAATAGGTGGCTTGGCGTTTGATTGTCAAGTGTAATCTCATCCAAATCTGATGGTAGTTTTTTCTCTCGAGAGTACACAAATGGCCGTCAAACACCTAAAATGGCTGTGTATTTGAAACTAAATGGCCGTTGTATTAAATATCAATTCTATACTGTCATTGAAACATTAGTAGCAATTCAGATGACCTTAGCTCACACCAAGGAGATATAAACATACAATTCAACATTAGATATCCATCTACATAAGACAGACTAAAAGTTCATAAAGGCTCACAGGGGAAAGAGTTCAATTTGAACTGTCCATCTTAAACTACTCATTGACATATCACTAGCAGTCCAAAAGTCTACTGATCTCAAACAATTTTTTATGATTTAGGTAGTAAGTGTAAACTTGTTGGTTGGAAAAAATAGTTTTATAGACCAAATTGGAGAAAAAGTCTTCCATTGGGGGATAATCAGTGTAGCTCATTGAAAAGTAGAAGCAAAGAGTAAAGAAGGAAATCAAGGAGGGCAATGGTATGAAGCCATGACTTACAAAAACTCAGCCGAGACACTGTCCTTGTTCACATCAACAGGAAGAGGCCACACCACCTCATAAGGCCCTTGTAAAATCTCTCTTTTATGATATGTAGAGACTGAATGATTTGAACCGCTTTCCACTTTCCAGAACCGGGTGGAGCGTTTACCTTTTACAGTCAACCTGTCACAAATTGGCACTGTGATCAAGTTAAATATTCAATTCAGAATTCTTGGCATAATGTTCATTGAGGATGACTTAGTTGTGACCCGAATCAAATCTGTAAACTGTAAAGAAGGAACAATCATCTATATATATATATATATCATGCTTATGATTCCAATAAGTTCTTTAGTGAGGAGGAATGACTATGCCAACAAGGAGTAAAAAGAATTTGATTCACCATTTTTTACTCATATTTTACTGGGCTGTAATCGTGCAATGCAAAGTCAAATGTTAAAAGTATAAAATTGATGTTGGGATATGAACCATCAAAACTTATCATACTTTTGATCATCAACCTCCACTCTTATGTCTTTGATATTGACACCTGGAATTTCAACTGTTATGACGTAGTTGCTTCCTGATTCTGCAATATCCATTCTTGGGGACCACCCAACTCCTGCACAAAAGATTTAAGCACATAAGAAGTTAAATTTATCCAAATGTGTCATAAAAGAAATCATATTCTTGCTTACTTTTAAGGTACAACTCTTTCGTCTATGGAAAACAACTTCACTTGATATCAAGCTCCAAACTTATTACAGAAAGGAGATAATATAAGGAGGAGATGTTGCAAGACAGGTTCTATACAAGCCTGTGTACGCTGCTAATTAAGAATTTTAATATCCAATGCCATAAAAGATTCTGCCTAGTCTTGGAATAAATTTTAATATCAAGACTAGTTCTTTGAAATTTGCTTGTAGCTACATGCTTATATTAGTAAAACAAGAGAAGACTAAGAAATAGGAGAACTTTGGTATCAGCACATAGAAAGCTCATGTATTTCGAACATCAAAACTAACCTTTTGTTTCAGAAGAATGTACTTTCTTCTTGGAATATAGCTGCTTCTCTCCACTTATTCTTGGGCCAGGTCTGGCAAACCTAGGAGGATCGGAAGCAGTTAATATGCTACCTTGTGCCACATTTTGGATCATTTCTGTAGTTGGTAAGTTTGGTTCTATCCTCGATGGTCGAGAGAACAATGGAGGTTCAGAAGTATTGTAGAAGCTCTCATTTGCAACAGACCATTTGGAATGCATGCCAGGCAGAGCTGAACTTACCTGCCAAAATGTTTTAAAATCAAAGATTGCAACAGCGATTCAGTTCCTTGGGACCTTTATAGGTATATGTAATAGAGTGTAGCAAAATACAAGCACCTCTTTAATCGAAGCCGGCCTCATGAAACTAGCTTGAGAAGCAGATCCTTGCCGTGCAAAATATATTTTATTGTCACGCCTTCGGACCACAGAGTTTAAACTACTGCTGCAGTTCTGAGACAAGAAAGACAACCGGACTTAATCATGCAAGTGCAACTGAAATTTGGGGGAGAAAACAAAAGAAAGTGAATTTCTCAGGTAAAAATGGTTTCAAAAAGGGAAAACGAAAATGAAACACATATAATAGATGTTACCAAATGAAGACTACATACTTGAGCATATAGAAATCTGGTTGATTCTTACAAGGCCTACATAATGTCTGTGCTTGCAGTTAGAGAAGAACTCTAGGTCTTTCAACTACAATTAGATTACACCCTCATTTTGCCTAGTTGTCCAACAGCGACCGTGTGTACATATGAATGAAAATATTAGCTTTGTGCTAAAACCACACATTTCTTATGATGTTTAGTATCAAATCATCAGCCAGTCAGCTTTCTCGGGTTCCATTTGATACGTGCTTGACCTTATTCAGTTGTAGTTTGTTACATCAAGTGTTTTTTTGTCTTTCACGCCATAATTAGTACCCAAAAAAAAAATGAAATACTGATGAATTTTGAGGCCTTTTAGTACAATGTTTTGCTAAATCATCAGCGGTCAATTATTCTTAGATAAGCTGTGGGGTTTTGTCTTCCCAAAATTTACAAGTTATAGCAATATTGAGATGATACTATCAATTATTTGAAGTTGAATCATTCATCCTAGATGAACTTAAATTCACTTCCCTTTTTTCATAGGTTCCTTGTATCCTAATCCAAATAAACCATCAGATTTTGTGTGGGTTGCCAGAGCTTGCATTAAAGTGGAACTAAATATAATACAATAATAAACAAAATAAAAAATCCTATACAGCAATAACTGTCAAAAACCCATGATACCCATCAAACCAAATCATGAAAAGGTGAAATTGGGAAGTTACTTCCTATCAATTCTTAGACTTTCCCTGGAACCAAACAGAGGATTGGCAGAGAAAAGTGGAAAATTTACCATGGGGAGGACGTGAGTTGCAGATACATCATCATTGAGTACAAAGTGAGCAGCAATCCTGCTGATTCTGCGCCTCACAGTTTGAGCCTCCATGAAAATCTTGGAAACCACTGCTAGAATGAAAATTTAGCCTGAGGTTGATGAATATACAAGTGACTGAGGGAGTGAGTGCAGTTCTTGGTGTAGGGAAGATAGGTGGGGTCCACTGAGAAGATTCATTAGATGCCACATGGCTGAGGATGTTGAAATATCACATTTTTGCTCTCTGTTTTAGGCCAGTTGTGGCTGATGACTTTTTGGGCTTAGGTAGGTCCGGCCCTATTCTGTTGTGAGTTTTGGGCTTAAGCCTCCCTTTTCACCCAAAATTAAAAAAGTTCATATCTTTTGATTTTTTTTGCACAAAAGGAGCCGAAGCCCAAAAGAAAAATCTAAACAACTATAACTCCAGGACCAAAAAAAAAAAAAAAAAAAATTTATATTTGATTGGTTCGTTGACACTTGACAGTGAACAAATAACTGGTATATTTATTGGCTATTTTAATTATTATGGACCAATATGGGGTGAAATTCACCTATTCCTGCAACAAAAAAAATTTAAAACACAATTGGTGGAATTGTACCACTATCATCGTAAACAAATTATTGGTATATTTAACAATTATAATCGATTAATTATCGTTGATGATTTTAGACCATTATCGACAATTATAAATCAATTAACTTTCCACATTATAAAAGATTAAATGCATTAGACTTTTTTTCATTTGAAGTTCAGACTTTTTATAAGGTCAAAATTTCAGCTTTGTACATATTTTCAGATTTTAGGCACATTTAAAAACAAATCATCAAAATAGTACTGGTTTCATTCTAACTTTCCTAAATTTCTAATAAAAAAAAAAGTTGGGATAATTTTTCAAGTATGATGACTGTATGAATAAGTAAGACTGACCAGTTCTCCATTACTTGTGTTATTCTCTACATTTTGAAAGTTGAATGAAAGGCTATGGCTGCAGTCAACGCTGGTTTGCTTTACAAGGTACAAACTACAGTGAAGCTTGCTCCCTCAATAAGACCAAACATTTCTCTTATTTTTGTCTCCTCTGTTGCCATTGACCATTCCAACTTCCAAGTCTCTACGTTTTTGGAGACTTTCAAACCAAACCAAGAGATACTTTTAGTCTTTTACGTATAAAATGAAACACACCCCCACTAAAATAAACCATGCGCCAATGCACGACTCAAATGTTTTCAAACCCAAATGCTTAAAGAATCAAAGAGAGTGATCCTTTCCCGACTCTTCTGTCTTTACCCTTCCTCCCTCTCTCTCTCTCTCTTCTTTGCTTTCTCTCCAAGTTGCGCGTTTAGACTGGTCAGAAAGTCAATACTTTGCACAGACCAAAACCAAGTTCCTTTGTCGTTCCCTTCAATCTTTGCTGGCTTTCCTGTATTTGCATAATTCAATCATAATTCACAACCCACCTGCTGGGATCCTGTTAAATCTTTCCATTTCTTAGTTTCTGTGCTTGTGGTCATTTGAGGCAAACCCAGTTTGGATTCAGACCAACAAAAAGAAAAAAAAGTCTCTTTCATTGGGTTGAATTTGGGTTGGGTATTGAATTCCCCCAAAAGCAAATTGGGAAACCAATTTTCTTTCAAATGGGTTTTTGAGATTTCAAATTACATACCCAACTTGAGAAAAAGAAAACCCAGCTTTGAGATTCTTTGGGTTGATGCTCATAGGGTTAACTTGCTATTAGTTGATTGGAATTTGAGGTAAATTTCATTGCTTTGTCAATCTTGATTGTGTATATTACCTTCCAAGGTTTCTGCGTTTTGGAATTCAGGTTCACAGAGTTCAGTTTTTCACCAACTTCTGCTTGATTGGACCTGATTGAATCTGTGGTTTAAAGATTGTGGGTCTGAATTATGGATGGGTCTCAGGGTGGTTCTAGTGCACCAGCGCCTTTTCTTACAAAAACATATGACTTAGTGGATGAGGCCTCAACCAACCATGTGGTGTCCTGGAGTGATACTGGTTGCAGTTTTGTAGTTTGGGATCCCACAGAGTTCGCCAAAGATTTGCTTCCCATGTATTTCAAGCACAATAATTTTTCAAGTTTCGTGAGGCAGCTTAACACATATGTTAGTATTTCTTCACTTTTGAAGTAATTGATTAATTTTCAATTCAGTGGCTCATTTTTTTTTTAGTTGGTTTTTTAGGAGATTATCCCTTTATAGTTTAGATTCAACATGAATGTTATTTGTGTTTAATTTTAGTGTCATGGTTTAAACTCAATAGAACGATAGCTTAGTGGCATTTAAACTTCAGAAATGATTAGTATTTTTACAGTTTATATGGTATATGTGAACTTTCTTTTAAGTTTTTGTGCTTGTACGCGCTTTGTTGCCTTCCAACTAGGACTTTTCTTTTCCTTCACTGGTCAATCTCTTTTTCTGATCTGTGGAGCATTTATGACTCTACTCCATAAGCAGTTGCAAGCATGTCAGTGGTTGTTTTGTTTTTTTTACAATCCTTGTCTTCCAAATTTCCTTTTTTTTTTTTTCTTTTGCATACTGTTCTCGGGGAAGCATCTTTTATTGCTTTCAAAAGAGAAAACTGCATTTTTGTTAGAAGGTAAGAAAGGTGTTGTTGAGGAGTTGGACGCGACAGTCTTTGTCTGTGGAGCAGGTTTTGCAATCAGTTTTCTGTAACTTGTTAGTGCATTAGTCCAATTTGATCTTTTGCCTAAAAGTTAATCAAAAGTTTTCAGGATTCTTGTAGTTTGTTTCTCTGATAGACCTGATCTTGATAAGGAGGTGATCCTGAGAAGTGAGAACATAGTGGAGTTTATAGAATCACAATGGAAAATAGTTTGGTTATAAGAGGACTGGAATATGGCTTAGTACCATGAAGCACCTGCAGCTACTAGTCTGATCATCAATACTTTTTCCTTATGTCAAACAAATATGAATTGTAAAATTAAGAGCAAGAGTACCTGGTCTTGGAGAAAGAAAGAAATGCATCCTCAATTTGCTTGGGAATTACAGAGCAATGGTTTTTCATTTGGTACCATTTGGATTTGGCTGCCATTATTGAGGATGCTGTTCAGCCTGCATATGGTTTGAAATTTGATCAATTAGGCTATTTAAAATCCTTGTATAGCATTGTTTATTTAGCGTGAAGTGCTTGAGAAAGAGTTAGGGGTCACATTGAGTAGGTAGGTTGGCAGATGGCATACGCTGCTGGACCTCACTAGAAAGGTTCCAACACATGCTACCGTATTGTGGCCAGCTATTAAAGGTGTATTATAGAGCTGTCTTGGTGGATAAGGGTTTATATAAAGCTCCGAATGTTTCCTATGTTGCACTGCCAGATATAACGATTTTCAAGAATTGTATGGTCAGTGCTGTTGAGAAGTGTTCTTAATACGCTGGTTTGCTCAGATTTTTTGAATGGATTTTCAGGGTAAAGAAGATAGTATACTTCAGCTAGTACTGTTGGTGGGAAGGAAACTACAGAAAGATTATGAGTTCTTTCTCACCCAAAAGGGTAGGTTCTTTCCTGAAGTTGAAGAAGAGCTTGTCAAAATTAGTTATTTTATAGGCAGGTGGGATTAGTGCTGAGATATATAATTGCTACCTGGAATATTCCTATTCACTGTGCAGATGAAGAAGAAACTCTTGATTACAGTCCTAGAACCTGAATTAGATGCTCTCAGGACTGACCTTAATTTGCTATTCAAAGAGAGGCAAAAGGGTCTTAGTTACAATTGATTGGGATAATGCTACTGTGAGGTTGAGAGATCAAAAAGTTGCTCCAGGGGGAATTTGAACTATTGCTCAGGAGATCTGGAAGCTTAAAATAATTTAATATTGGTGTTATTGATGTGTATGGTTGATTATATTTACATATGCTAGCAGTCTAGTATTTGTTTAATCTAGTGCCAACCATGCATTTTCTTTTTGAGGCATTAATGTGTGTGCTTATGGTTCTTAATTCTTACAAGTTTGCATTCTGTATGACCAGGGATTTAGGAAGGTTGATCCTGAACAGTGGGAGTTTGCAAATGAGGAGTTCTTAAGAGGACAAAGACATCTGCTGAAGAATATTCACCGCCGCAAGCCAATTCATAGTCATTCCATGCAGAATCAAGAGTATTCTTCAGTTCCATTAAGTGAGACAGAAAGAGAAGAATATGAGAAGAAAATCAATAGACTGAAGCATGACAAAAGCTTGCTTGAGTTGGAGCTACAAAGGCATCAAAGAGAGAATCAGGAGTATGACTATCAAATACAGTTATTACATGGACAACTGCAGAACATGGAAAATCGACAGAGGCAATATACGGCCGTCTTGGCTCAACTATTGCAGAAACCGGGGTTTGCCCCTATACTTATGCAACAATCAGAAATCCATAACAAAAAGAGAAGATTATTGAAATCCAACCACTTTCCCGATGACTTCAATATGGAAGATTTAAATTTGAATTCACATAAAGAAAACATGGGTTCAATTTCAACTCCCATACTAAAGTCAGACCAGCTTGAGAAGATGGAATCTTCCTTAAACTTTTGGGAAGATTTTGT
This sequence comes from Dryas drummondii, assembly GCA_003254865.1. Taxonomy (NCBI): domain Eukaryota; kingdom Viridiplantae; phylum Streptophyta; class Magnoliopsida; order Rosales; family Rosaceae; genus Dryas; species Dryas drummondii. The sequence continues at coordinate 81,749 of QANW01004346.1, read as the reverse complement.
ACATGGGATTGGGGAAGCTATGCCTGAAGAAGTAAATGATATTGGTCCATTGTCTCAGGCCTCTCCCATCATAGTTTCAGAAATACAAGACCCTGGCATGAATAGCAGGCCTTGCTCACCTAGATCGAGTTTATCTTCACCAAATTCAATGAATGTTCATTCATCCCCGGAAGTGGCTGGGTCTGCAAATCTTTTTGACATCCTTGCTATATCATCGATGTGTCACGATGTTGATATCAGGCCTAAATCTTCAGGAATTGATATGAACTCTAAGCCTGATTGTGCTCCTGCAGTAGAGGCCTTGAAAGAGAGGGTTGTGGAAATGACAACTGCCGAGCCTGCTAGGGCAAATGATGTCTTTTGGGAACAGTGCCTGACAGAGGCCCCTGGTTTGGATGATACACAGGAAGAACAGTCCGAAAAAAGGGTGGATAGTGATGGTGGAGTGAGTGATACCAATCCAGATATTCAGAAAAAGCTTTGGTGGAACACAGATAATGTAGATAACTTTAGAAACCAAGTAGGGCGTCTCACTCCAGCTACATAATTTTAGTTGACCCTGTGAACACTCAGATTTTGCAATGTTCAGATGTATACTTTTTAAACTTTAAGTGGAATTACTTAGTCATGTACTTAATAGAAGCCAATTCCAATTTTTCAGCTCATTCTTGTAGTGCACATCAGGTGCATATTGATTGTTTCTGATGTAGCATAGAATTAGAGATATCAGATATTCATTAGTTGCGTATGTAAATGTTATCAGGTTGCAGAGAGTTTGTATTTGCTTATAATCTACCTTTCCTTCTTTTATAATTTGATTGACTTCACTGCATGCATTTATACATGCAGCTTAATCTGATCTTGAAGACTAAGGAAAGAATTTTCAACATATTAATGGTGAATTGCACAGTGATCATGTGTGTAGAGGGCACTTACAAATAGATTTTGACCATCCTGAATCAATTTTGTGAGATCAGATTTTATTTGATGGTTTTATATGAGAGATTTTCAAGATGCCTGAGATTCAATCAAGCCTTGTCAAGTTTTAGACATTTGGGTCTTCACCTTTTTTTTAAGGATTGGGTGGAGTAAAGGGTGTATTATGGTTTTTTAAGCAAGCAGCTTGCAAAAAAAAGTTAAAGTATTTCCTTTCACCACACATTCAGAGAGGTTCTGTCTGAGTCAAAGTGATGTTCCTAACTCTCTTTTTTTTTTTTGTATTGGAGGGATTCAAACCTTGGACCTAATCTAATCTTCACTTTTATCTCACCCACCTTAACCACTTGATTTGCCTAATTAAGTATTTAAACCGAATAATACGGTAATACCTAAGTAATCCAACAAATATGGTATTGTATCTGACAATCTTAAATACACAATTTGTTAAATGTAAGTAAAAAAACTAATTAAAAAGCAAACCATCCATGCAAGCCTTCTTTATTATTCAACCAAAAAAGTCAATATAGTTTCGTGCTTCATTGGTTTATCTTAGGCCATCACATATTAAATATTTGAGCATGTCCTACTCTTCATTATTCCATTTTTATCTTAAATTAGAATTAACACTAAAAAGCTTCATGAATTGATTGTCCATCAATTATGTGTGGTCTCTAGTAAGAGTAAAACTTCTCTACCGCAGCTGTATACATGCCTATTTTGGAATCCTTGACTGCAAATAATATTCCTCAATAAAAGTTGATTCAAATGGTTTTTCTTTCTCAGTTTTTTTTTTTTTTTTTTTAATGGATGACACAAATGATTCTAGACTGCACTGATAAACTGGTTTGTCTATCGTCGGCAATGGCTCAAAGGTAATATGAAGCAAATGACAATGCCCAAATTTTTTAGGGTACTTTAAATGAGAAATAAACTTAACTCACAATTCACTCGGCCCAATACATAACTTTTAGAACAAAATTCTTACCGAGTGCTCAACAAAAAAATTTAACTCATAGTTCACCTGGCCCAATACCTAAATTTCAAAACAAAATTTTTATCGAGCGCTCGGCAAGAAAACTTAACTCACATTCCACTCGGCCTAATACATAACTTTCAAAATAAAATTCTTACTGAGTGCTCGGCAAGAAAACTTAACTCACAGTTCATCGGATCTTGCCGAGCACTCGGAGGTTGCAGATGCAACCTGCCTCTACAACCTAAATACGTGCATCTATATCCTAAAAATTGCATATGTAAGCTCAAAATACACTAAAAACAGCAGATGCAACTCAAAAGTTAACTTCAAATGCTATCTATATCTGCATCTCAAAAAAGTTGTAGATGCATGGTGCATCTGTATCTGCCAGCTTTTTTTTACACTACTGACCACACACACGCAAAATAGAATGTTCTTGAGAACCTTGTGTTTTTTGTCCTTGAGAGTAGGGATGGGAAAATTCCCCGCCCCCGAAAATCCCCGTAGGGACCCGCCCCGATTAAGCAGGTATGGTAATACAATCTCTGTCCCCGCCCCGCCCCGTATACTCATTTAATAAAAATATTATATTATCTAATTATATTTTAATTTATTATCTTAATTTTTGTTGCATGTTTTTAAAATTTAATAGTGTTTACTTTATGATTTAGTGTTATTGTAATATAATATAATGAATTTTAATGTATTTCATCTATTATATTATATATTTATATTAATTTAGTATGTTACTAATAAAAAAATTATGTTTTTAAAAATAATAGGAGTCTCGAATACCTTTGATGGGGACCCGATTACCCGACAGGGCGAGTATGGTATTGGCAAACCCATCCCAAACCCGCCCCGTTGCCATCCTTACTTGAGAGTAATTTATGTAATTTGTATTTGGTTACTAGGAGGCCAAATGGAATGGGAGATTCGAACTCTAGCCTTAGGTGCAGGGGTAAATGTTTTCAACCACTGTAGTTACAAGCCCCGCACATGCCAATGTTCAAATTAATCTTGTAGTCTGACAGAAAGACAATAATAATACTAACATTACCAAAATTTTCCAAATTTTAGTGAATCACCTAATTGACATGAGATAAATAAATAAAAGGGTTTATTACAATATATGACCCAAACTATTTGGGGATTTGGACTTTGCTACCCAAACTATATTTTTGACACTTCATTCCTAACTTATGTTCTGTCAAACACATAATTCAAGTTCCATAAAAATAAAATCAATGGGCCACCATTTTTGCACATGTGGCTTTCTCTTCAAGCGCCACTTGTACAAAATTGATGGAGAATAATAATTTTTTAACAAGTTGGAAGTCTTCGGTTTGACATAACATAATATGGGGGGCTAACTGTCAAAATAAATAGTTTGAAGAACAAAGTGAAAACTCTCAATAATTTTGGGGGATAAATTGTAATTAAGCTTAAATAAAATTTAAAATGAACACAAACATAAACAAATGAATCATTATTGATTCAAAATTTTGAAATTTGTTTCAGTGTCTCTATCATCATTCAAGATAAAATGATTTTTTTCACACAAAAAAAAAAGAAGAAGATAGAATTATTTTTTTTTATACGCTACATAATTTGAATCTACGATCTATCACTTCCCCACCCAACATTTGTTAGACAATTATAAGATCCAAAAAACTTATAAATGTTAGGAAACATGGTGGCTGATCAGCTTGTGGATTTAGGCTATTGTGTAGTTGTTTTCTTTTTTTTTTTGCTTGGGCCTAGTGGCTCTATTTTAACAAATAATAATAATAATAATAATAATAATAATAATAATAAATGTTAGGAAATTAGCCCATAATTTATATCCAACTAACACTTTTGTTTGTGCGCATTCCTTCACGCATATAAGGGGCAAAACAAATGCAAAAGTGCAGTCTATTGTAAATTAGAAAACAAAGAAAGTGAAGAAGAACTGAAGAAGGGTGGGAGGTTTTGAACTCATCTTCTACAATGAGAACTTTAATATTATGTTAGACTTTGTACTATATATTAAAACTATTTTGTTTATTGAGGGGTGGATGCATTTGAATTTGACCATTTCTTGAGGGGAAGACTGAATTTGACCTTTTAAATAAAGTAAAAAGACAATACATTATCACATCAATAGTTAATTGATCTACATAAATTATGTATGTTAAGCTAACAACCCCAATAGTACTTTTTGAAGTACAAAGCACATAGACAAATGAGAAAATTATTGAATTGCCTAGGACTTTTCATTTGCGTACCAAACTTTAAATGTTAACCGTTTAACATCACTTTTTTATTTGCAAGTTGTTATGCAAGATTGGTGAGTTGGATCATACTACTACTAAACTAAAATTGTATAATACATGAATTTCAATTTTATATTTTCATATTCTATTGTTAAATTTTGTTTTTATTTTAGTTGTTGGATAGTTTAGTTGAAAGGGCTGTGAAATTGCTTACTTTGCACCCAAATTCGATTCTTACTTCTCAAATAAAATTAAAAAATTATTTTTCTATTATGTACCAAAGTTGGGTCAAAATCACATTGGTAATGCACCAAGGTTGGACACCAGACTTAAAATGCGGTAGGCTTACATATGTTATCTTAGAGACTTAGATATAAAGCAATAATGAGACCTCCAATCCTTGACCTACCATATTCAATTCATGAAGGACTGCCCACCCAATAAAGCAAACGATCCTTAAAAAAAAATATATATATATATATATACATAGGAAACAAGTTAAGTAACAAAGTAGTGTTATGATTCCAAATTCTCATATTAAATTTGGATATCAAATAATATGATAATATTTTTTTCTGTATTACATTGGAAGAAATCGAATCTGGACCTAGGTTAATTTTAACCTTTATTCCATTTATTATCACCACTTAGACTAATTTCAATGACTTAGTATTTTATTGATTCTAGATCAATTTTAAAGTATTTATTTTACAACAAATAAAATAGGTGTACTAAGTCTACTAACATATCATTTTAAATCAAAATTTAGAATATAATTTTAAGATTCCTAAGATTATTGTAAATAATAATTAGTAATATCACCAAAAGAAATAATAAAAACAACAACAAAAATAAAACAGGGAAACATATTTATTATTTTATTAACGATTTTTTTGACAAATGAAAGCAAACATTCATCGCCCTTGGCCCTTGGGCAACATCCACAGGACCACAACAACAAAATCAGCTTTTACAAAAAAAAAGAGAGGAAAAATACAAGAAGAAAATCAACAGACAATAACACCCAAACCAAAAACACCAACGCGCGATTCGCAAAGCAAGAGTCCATCTGACTTTGCTTACACGTACAAAAATCAAATACCATCAGATAAACCAACCAAATCCCAGATTGGATCTCTCTATTTCTATCTTTTTCAGCTCAGAGATCTCTCTCTCTTCCTCAAAGCCAATCTCTTTTTACAAAATCTGAGGTGGGTTCAATGCTATTTTAGTAAGCTCTCGCATTCATTTCTAACAATCACATTGTGTATCCAATCTCTATGTACACACACACATACATGTTTGTGTGTATCTGAAGAATGAAAATAAATGATTTTAGCTCAGAGTTTTTGGTGTGTTCTTATGATCTGAGCTGCTTTATATGTACGTAGGTATATGTATGTATACGTATCCGTTTAATAATTCGTGTTTTAGTTGATCTGAATATTTTAAAGGAACATACATTGATATTGGTTTTTGGGTTTTTGATATTTGCTCGGGAGCTGTAATGGTATGGCATTTCTTGCATTGGGTTCAACGCTCTGTTTGGTTTACGAGAAATTGTGTAATAGAGAAGTTGATGAAGAGATTTTTGATCAATTAAAATTTTTCTCGGAAAGAAGAGCTCAGCTCAGCTCAACTAAAGCATTTAGAGATAGAGTCGTTGGTTCTTTTCCATTTCATTTTTCTTTCCTTCAATAAAATTTCCCACATTAAGTTGGGTCTTATTGATTTCAGTTTAGCTTTTCTTGATGGAAATTGTGAATCTTAATAGGAACTGTTGGAGTCTTCAGATTGATCCAAGTACAGCGGAGTGCCTGTTTCAGAGTTTTGTAGCCATTACTTTGTATTATTGTTGGAAGTTCTAGAGGGACTTCTGAGGAGCCTTGAGATTTGGCCAAGAAACCCATGCTCGGAATGTTTTCTATGTGCTAGACTGTGTAAAGAACATAAGTTAAACGATGCTATTGTCTGATTTTGCCAAAGCCAAACATATTCGAAGGCCATTGGGTAGATTGGATTGTGTTGGAGGGTATAGATGGCTCTAAATTAGATTTTGGATAGGAGATGGTAGAGAGTGATTTGGACACAGAAAAGGTTGAGTACACGGAAGCCAACTACGCTGAGAGTGGAAGCCAAGCGCCTGGTTTTCGCAGGGAGCCTTCATTCTCTGGCTGGTGCGATGAAGATGGGACAGTGCATTTTGATCGTCAATTAGGAAATACAGATGTGTCTGTAGAAGAAGACCCTGATTTTGAATTGCCAATGCTCCAACAGGGTGAGCTAGAAAACAAGGTTTTAGATAGGGACAGATACCATAATACTAAATCTCAGAAGAGAAACATGCGCTTGACTGGTAGTGATATCTTGGATGATGCTTCTATTCATGTAGGTGATAATGGAAATGAGAAGTATCTGCCCTTTGATATCGAGAATGGGTCTGCAAGGGAGCTACATGGTAAAGATAGCTCCATTTCTTTGCATAACCATAAAGCTTTACCGCTCAATTCGAAGAACCATATTTCTGTTCCGTATGTGTTCAAGATGTTGTTCTTCATAGTAGCATGGTACACTTTCAGCCTGATTTTGACCTTGTAAGTTCCCTCTCTACTTGATCAATCATAGATCTATATAATTTATCAGATATTCAAATTACCTAATGATGCGAAATTATTTTCCTTTGGTTTTGTTTTCTGGTTTATTTAGGTATAACAAAAGTTTATTAGGAGACAATTTGGGAAAGTTCCCCGCCCCCTTCATGATGAATACTGTTCATTTCACAATGCAAGCTGTTTTTTCAAAGGCAATCACATGGTATTGGTCTCATAGATTCCGGTCTGGTGTTGTTATGTCATGGAGAGATTACTTTGTGAAGGGTAAACTCATTATCTGTTTGCTTAAATATCTCAGTTCGTTAAGTATGAAGTGGATTAAGTTCTTCAAACATCATCTTTTAATTCATATCTGGGTTGGCTTGGAATTTCCATTATGTTTTTGTTGGTTAGGATATATTTTTCTTTTTTCAAGTAGGAACAACTTTTGTGAATAATTTTATTTTTCTTAAAAACTCTCTCTCATCTTCCTTTCCGAGATTCAAGTGGTATGAATTTAGTGCACAAGTCGTCGAATCCCATATTAATTTATGTCATCTAATAACTAATATAATTGTGCATGAGAAAAGATTGAGATATTGGAGTTTATACACATGTTTCAAATGGGCAGGAGCGTTTAAAGATAGTTTATGAGAGAAACTTAGTTTTTTTATTGAATTGTGTCGTTCATTTTGTGCACAAAGCTACATTCATATCCAAAGGAACAAGGTGAGGATGCAGAGTTGGTGACTAGTGTAAATTAAGATAATGACATGGACTATCAAACCAACAACATAGATTTGTATGATTTTTAGAGGGACCCTATTGGTCAAACTGTTATGAAGCATGTACATATTGTAGGTTCTCTCGTAATCTATGAAGCATTGACATGGACGCAAGAATGACACAACACAGGCCAGCAAAACATGTTCCTGAAAAGAGTAGATAGAATACAAGAGAGTGACGTATGCATGATCCAGGACACTAGAAACCTATTTATAAACAACAAGTATGAAATATATTTAGTTATCAATGTAGGGTGCAATTGGCATCCCTCATAGACTAAATTATTTATTATTGAATTAGTTTTGTATTTTTTTGCTTTGAAAGCTACTGATTATTTTAATTTGTGTATATCAAGGTTTTACCGTTTTAGAGTCATAGAGAGATTTAATAATTATGGATTTTCTTGATGTGGGGGCCATAATTTTGGTCCTTGGTTCTTTCTTGTGTCTAGTAAGTTTATTGAGCGTTATAGGTGTTACTCCTTTGTTGGGTTTTAGTGGTCAGAGTATCCAAAAGGAGTCTGCATCTTATAGCTGTTTTTTTTTTTTACAAGATACTCTTATGATTGTTAAGAGTGTTAGAATCCTATATATGTCAAATTAGTTTTATTACTTAGATGGATTACAAGATATGAAAGATATTTTCAGCTGTGAAGCCCTTATGGAGGATTGTTTGATGTCTATGGCTATTTTCTTTACAAGATTCAGAAGATGTTTTCGGCTGTGTAGTCCTTATTCTTTAATATAATTTCCTTTGCTATTGTGTTCATAAGAAAACCTAATTTCTATGTTTTTCAGCTCAGACCTTGTGTCTACATTTCTAATCATTTCTCTACTATTGCTGCAGTGATCATAACCAGCCATGTCATTTCTTTCTTTCTTTTTTTTATTTTTTATTTTTTTTTTAAGGTGCCATTGTTGTACAATTGTGTACCTAGGAGTTGTGCCCCCGTGGCAACTTTGCAATTCTGCTAGATATTAAAGGAGGGGAGTTTTGAGAAAACTGGAATTAGATGTTGTAGAGTTAGCAGCTCAGGTTAAGCAATTTCAAATTTCTCAACCGGACCTGCCAACCCACACCAGCATCGGACCTGAAGCAATTTCAAGCTCCTACACCACCAAACCTCAAACAACTTCAACCACTGCCCCCCTTTTCTCAATACTTTATGGGGATTTCTATGATACCACCCCAATAAAAAAAAAAAAAGATCGGCACCCCCACCCCACATTCCCCCTCCTCCCTCTCTCTCTCTCTCTCTCTCGCTCTCTCTGCACAGCCACACTAGAGAAAAACATATGGGAAGAGAGGGGGGGGGGGAGGGGAGGACTATGGATATGTAATGAAGTGGTATACCACCAAATTTTTTTTTTTCTAATTAGTCAATTCCGTTTGGTAGTATGCCACGAACATTTCAAGTTTGTTTGGTAGCCACTGAACATTAATAAAATGTTGGTACTGGTCTACCATAGAAAATGTGAACAGAAACTCCAACAAACTCAAAAACACTTTACTTCAATTCAAAAAATGTTAACCCATTCCTCATTTTAAGACCCCAGAGTACGATTTGAACATCCATTTGTCAAAAACAACTTATATGGACTATGTTATAGTTTGTGAGCCAGAAATTGGATTTAGGGTTGACTCAGTTTAAGGTTGAAGAAGATGAGTTAGTATGTGGGTGTCAGGTGTAAGATTTAGTGGGTATGAATTGTGAATTGTTTTTCAGTGACATTTTCCCTTAATGGTCATTTTGTGTTGGGGTAAACTTGTCCTTTCATCTATTTAATAAGTGGGGGGAATAGTAATATATGGGGCTATGAATAAATTTTCCCTTATATTGGAAAAGAGTAGAATCATATATTGCAGAGGTTGCATTTTTATTTTCTATGAAATATTAATTTCATTTCTCTGCTGGTAGAGTATTATTGTCCAGAGATGACAATTTTATTCATTGCATTGCATTTGATTTCATTACTTTATTATATTTTCTTTTTAATGCCCAGATGTTAATGTTCTTCAAAAAATATCCTTCCATTTTTATAAGCTTGTGGTGTATACTTCTTTGTTACTTATTAAATTAACTTTTCTATCAACTAATGCTACAGATGGACTTTGCCTTTCACAGTTGTACCAACGGCTCTTGGAACAGCAATGGATGTTAATCTAAGCAATGCATCCCTTGTTTTTATATCTGTCACATTTGCCACAATGGTTGGTTTTATTTCCCTTCAAATTTGCATTCTAACATTTTTCATTCTTTATCAGTCATCTATTGACTCCCTTTTTATATTTTTGCAGTGTAAATCTGCTGCTCCTATATTTCTCCTTCTATTTGCTTTTATCTTCAGGTAAATTTCTTGCTAGTAGAGTTCTGTAACCAGTTTCCCTAATCACATGCACATGTTGCATAAACAACTTTACCTTAATGCTATCAGATCTTTGTGATGTGATAAGTGCTATATGTGTAATCTAGTGTTCTTCTAGTTTCTTGAACACTTCTTCGTAATTTCTTATAATTCTAAAATGTAATCTGGGTCAAAGTTGGTATACCAATGAACTATAACTTATCTCATGTATGTTATTATCTAGTCATCCTGTACTGTACCTTGGTGTTGATCCTTTGATTAATGTCACTTTCATTTCTCTCTGATTGTGACCTCTTGTTCTGTTATTCATTGTAAATCCTTTGCTTGTAAGGTTGGAGTCGCCAAGCATTAAACTATCAGGAATCATAGTAATCATCTCCATTGGAATACTATTAACAGGTATTTAGCTCTAGTTTATAATTTATTATTTTATTTATTTCAATCTGCACTTACTTTCTTTCAATTTATTTATATGTTTTTTTCATTTCTTTCAACAAAAGATTCTTTCCCTTTCTTTTCCTCTCTTTCCTTTCTCTCCTCTATTTTTCCTTTTAGAGACTACTGTTTCTATGTTGACCTCTCTTTCCTTCTCTCTCATTAATTATTTCAATTTTTTATTTCTCTTATATTTCCAGACCATTGCAATAATGCTTACACAAATATGTGCATAAGACTTCAAACATGATATCTGTTTGAAAGAAAGATGAATTGAACGTATTATACCTCTAATCTTCATGAACTTATCATTAGGCTTTTATGCCATTTCTTTGATAAATTAAATCTGTCCTAAAATATTGTTTTTTCTTATTTCTACATTAACATGTTGGCCATTAATGTATATTGATGTTAATAGCCAAGGCGCCCAACAAGTTCCATATCTAATGACTACTTTGGGATCACATGCGATGGACTTGTAGGCATTCTTCATTCTTTTATTTGTTTTAGTTTATCAGATTGTTTACTAAATGTTTGATCTAAAAAATCTCAACTGAAATCTCAACTTAAACCGTTACCATTATTTTTTTTTATTTTTTTCATGCATCTAGCCCTTTTGTTGTTGATTTTCTAATAAAATTAGTTGAGTGAAATTTTTAGGCATTTATGATATTTCCAACATTTATGTTTCTGCATCTTCCCATATTGAATTATGTGCAGTTGCGAAAGAGACCGAATTTGACTTTTGGGGATTCATTTTTGTTATGCTTGCTGCTGTTATGTCTGGCTTTCGTTGGTGCATGACTCAAATTCTTCTTCAGGTGTGTTTTCTGTGCTTCTGGTTGTCTTCCAAATTCCAATTTACATGATATATGAATTCTCTGTTAATTTCCCTAAGGCTTTGATAACTACATGTGCTGACATATTTTTATTGGTTTCTTTATTATGCATTCCGCTCTTGTACGTTGATCCCAAAATCAAAATAAAGAAAGAAGACTATGGTAAGTGTTATATGCTGTTATTGCAATCTCATTTTGGCAACGTTTCAATGATAAAATTCACATATTTGTCTTGTAAAGATTTCTCGCGTTATGTATTGGATAATCAGTTCTCACTATGATAACATCACTACATTTAGTATAAATAACATGTGAATACTGTGAGATTCTGCTAGAGTTACAACTTGTTCAGTCAATTTTTCGTTGGTGACAAGTACAAGAGTATTTTACTAATTTTAATAACTTTTAAAAATTAGTAGTTTGACTTGTAACTTGTATGATTTCTCTTAAAATAAAAGCATTAATGTATACAACCAATCATTTATCCTATGAGAGTTTATGAGTTTGCGTATTAATTTTTTTCCCAACAATATTGCAATCTGTGAGCTTGCTGCCTATGCATATAAATCCTCTCTAAAGTACTTCTATAGTCTCATGTTTATATGTTTACCAAAAGATATGCAATTTAATTCAACCTTTTTAGTTTATGACATTTGTGAGATATATTACCTGGTCACATATTTATGAGATATTACTAGTATCATTATAAAAGAAAAAGAACTTGTTGATTTTTATCCTCTATTATGTAATAATCGAAAAAGTTACTTTCATAGCATTTAGAGTAAGTCACCTGTGTCTCTAGTAAGTTGTTTCACAAGCATTAATAGGTGGAGTCAAGTGTACAAACTCAAACAATTGTACTGGATTTGAATTTTGGGAGGCAAATCCAAATAGTAATTCAGGGAAGCTGATTCACTTCATTATACCACAAACTTTATACAAGTTTTCAGAAGTTCCACTTTAGCTTCCAATGATGTCAGCCTCTCACTCGGTGTACAAACTCAAACAATTTTACTGGATTTGAATTTTAAGAGGCGACTTGAAAAGATTATTCAGGGAAGTTGGTTTACTGCATTATACCACATAAGTTTTATATGTAGCTTGAAAAAAATTCTACCTTAGCTTCAAATGAAGTCACCTTCTCACTCAACTGAACCAAAGTTGTTTATTAGATACCAGATTTGGAAAATATTTGGCACTGGTTATTATGATGGTCAACAAATAAGGTCCATGGAAAGCTACATTTTAGTACTTTGATACTGGAAACTGATTCAGGATGTTATACAGAATCTCGGTTTCACTGATGGTCTTACAAGCTGCCCGAAGCATTTAAAATTCCAAATTGCATTCAGTCATTCTTCACCTTCTTGCCTCAAAACATATCCCATATGTGGGCTCATGTGATTTTATGGAAACATCAGAAGCCCTGGTACACTGTAGACTTGATTGGTAAATAACTAAATATGATGCACAAGTTTCTAGGAACTGATGCTGAAATGTGCATGGAATTTATATCAAAAGGGGCTGGACAAATGGCAACACCTAGTGAGGTTATCAACCTGTTTCAAAACACTTGGGGGTTATCAATCGGTGATATACTATAGGCATATGCGTAAAGGTTGCGAGGTTATCGACCTACTTCTATCAGGGTTGCCTGAAACATGTTGTTGGTGAAATTAGAGTTATGCATACAGTCTAATTACATGCACTTTGCATTTTGATAATATTTCCAACAAACTAATGTGTTTTCATGGAAAATACCATGAAAATTTGGCGTCTTAAGAGGTTAACATATGTAAAGTTTCCAGCCTTGGTCAAAATTGGGACACTTTCAGTCAATCTTGTCCTTTTAAATTTAGAGTATATAAATGCTGTAAGTTTGCATAACTTACTCTCACAATATTTCATTCAATTGTTTTAGGTTTGAAAAATCCGCTTACTTTGATGAGCTATGTGACTCCGGTGATGGCAGTGGTGACTGCTCTTCTCTCCCTTGTTTTGGATCCATGGGATGAGCTTAGGAAAAACAAATACTTCAATAATCCAGCGCATGTCAGTCGAAGTTGCTTGCTAATGCTTTTTGGTGGAACCCTTGCTTTTTTCATGGTATGAATATATATGTTGAACTTTTTCTTTTTACATACGGATTTTCTTTCTTTGTTTATTATTACTGTTGTTATTACTATTATTATTATTATTGTTGTTGTTGTTGTTGCTGCTGCTGTTGACTATAAATTAGGGGAGTGTGTGCTTAGTTATATTTTCTAATAAGGTCCTTAAATAAGATCTTTAAATAAAGATTGTTTGTTAGCCATTAGATTAGAAATGGATGACTGAGATGCATACCGGATGAGATACATCTCAATGCATCTCAGCCAATCGTATCTGATCGAACAGTTGAAAAACAGGTCCTGGTCTAAGGATATAGAAAAGAATAATACATACATATATATGAGAGAGCATCCATTGAGGGATCCCTTAAATAACCTTATTTAAGGGACACATTGCAAGACCCATTCTGCGTTGTAGTTTATTGCTGTGAACCGTCTATTTCTTAAGTCTCAATTCAAGTATCATCCGTACAAAAAATTAGAGATATAAAAAATCATTAAGACATATAATTGCGATAAGATAAATAGACGAACACAATGTTTTCAGAAAACACTGAAATATTACCTTTTAATCCGGTTAAATGGTTTCCGATTTGTCTAATTTTGTGCAGGGATGATCTCTTAATGGAGACTTAAAAAATAAACAGTTCAGATCATTGAACTACAATGTAGAGTGAGCCCCACAATGTGTTCATTAAATAAGGTTATTTACTTATTTAAGGGACCTCTCAATGGAAGCTTCCTGCATATAACCTTTAATTAATATATTATGCACACACACACACACATATATATATATATATTCATCATTCTCAATTGAGTAATACTAGAGGCACCAACTCAAATCCCAAAATTTTGTATCCCAACTGATGCATTGTTAATTCATTTGTTCTTATTTAGGCTCACTCTAAATCTCATTTATTTTTAACATGTAAATAACTTGGTTACTAAAATTTGGGAAAACTCTTGGTGCTTCTAGAGTTATTGTTTAAAGTTTAGACTGACTAAGCTGTCCTTTTTGCTGCAGGTACTAACAGAGTTCATTCTTGTCTCAGTAACTAGTGCTGTCACAGTAACAATAGCAGGTGTTGTCAAGGAGGCTCTCACTATATTGGTATGTTCTTTATATTATCAAACTTTAATTCATAAATTCATATGTTCTTTATATTATCAAACTTTAATTAATAAATTAAATGAAGATGCTGTATGCTGGTCCTTCAAAATTTAAGGTTGTCTGACCTTCTAGACCTTGTTCTCAGCTGTACAATCTCATTTCTATCTACCGTTCATTTCTTTATGAATTTCATGTTTACTGTTATCATAATGACTCATAAGTCATTAAACAGATTCATTGATCAGAACTTGATTTCACTCGTGAATGCTAAAATGATCTTCTCTAAGAGTAGGAATTGATCACGAAGTAGCATCTTGTTGCAATACAGTGTGTGTTATTTTCCTATTTATGTTATTTTTGTTGGTCACTTGATTGTCAAAGCCAAACAAGATAGACATAGAGAACCTGAGGAATCCACTTTCATGCAGCTAGTGGTCTACCTACTGCCGATAAAAGTTGGCTAGTAAAACTGTAGTGAATTAACACCCCCTGTGATCTTGTCCTTGATGTATTCTAGAGTTAAAACAGATATAGCAAACAACACACAATATGGCAGCAAAAGTAAACACAAAGAACACCAAGATTTGTTATCGAGGTTCAGCGAACTTTGCCTACGTCCCCGTGTGATCCTTAGAGAATCACAGCTGCACTATGTATAGAATAAGAGTACAAGAACTTATTGAAACCCTAGACTACCCACTCGCAGCCGCTCTCTTCTCTCTTGCACAAATAGCTCTCTTGTGTTTTTCCCTCTTGAAAAACCCTCCCCTTGAAGTCACTCACCCTTGAGTCTCTAACCCGAGTCTCCCTTTGAGTTTCTTCCCTAGAAGTCT
>QANW01004346.1:0-63717 GCA_003254865.1 Dryas drummondii | reverse complement strand
GGGGGGGAGTGGTCGGGATGAGGGAGGGGGAGGTGTGTGTTGGTCTGAGTTGGGTGAGGGAAAGAGGGAGGGGTGTGTTGGACTTTTTCCTTTAGTTTTTTATTTTTTATAAAAGAAGGGTGTGCAAAAAGAAAAAAAAGGGTGTGCAAATAGCAGCCCTCTAATTATACGGTGTTGTTGTTTTCTTGGTGCATTATGTGTTGATTTATAATCCAATGTTTTTGGGTACTCAGGTTGCAGTCATTTACTTCCACGACGAATTCACCAGGTTGAAAGGAGCTGGACTCTTCATAATTATGCTTGGTGTCAGTTTATTCAACTGGTACAAGTAAGTCTTCATTTGGAATTGTTGTCCACCAAGATTTTATGAGATAGCTTTATAGAAATATCCTATTTTTTTGTTTCAAATTATAGCAAAATTTTATGACATAATCAGGATAAATTTATTACTGATTTTGTCAATGTTGTTTTTATTCTTGTGTAATTTGTTATTTATTTGTTTTTCCATCCAGCTGTGGAACATTTGCTCTGTGCTAATCTTTAGCATGTTTAACAGTGAAACATTTTTTTCGATAATTGTTATCATCCATTAATTTACACTTTGTTTAAATGCAAATGAGATTGAGTAAGGAAAGTAAACAGGGGGAGAGAGAAATTACAATGGAGGAATCTTGGTTTCTTTGTTTATGTAATTTTAGCGAAAAGGGGAAGATATGAAGTGTAAGGGAATTAGTTTTCTGTTTGGGTGGAAGTAGGAAGGAATAAAACACAGAACTTGTACATGAATATTTACTATACCAAGTCATTCCTGTGTATCTTTATGTTCACAATTGCATTTTATTTCATAGATACGAAAAGCTAAGGAAGGGTCAAACAAGTGAAGATGACATGGAGGAAGCAGCCATGACAAATACTGCTGCAAAATATGTTATTCTTGAGGAGATTGATGAGAATGATGATGGCACGTGAAAGCTTTGTTAAGACCATGCATCTGAATTAGAAGTAAATTCTTGATCTGTATACAGCTCATACACAATTCGCTTATCAACTTCTAATGCATTCAGCTATATGCCATGCATGTGATATGGTTTTGTTTTAATATTTTACTTCTACTTGTATGTTACAAAATAGCATGGGATTTCACTAGACGTTCTATCTAAACTTCTGCAATCATCTAAATGCCTTGCTTTTTTGCAAATTTGTTGGATATAGGCATATCAACGTAAGAAACTTCGCATTGTTCTGAAGTGACTTGCTCATCGTTACTCCTTTTATCTCTATGAATCTACCTCATCCTTGTCTATGAATTTGTACTTTATGTTATTTATTATTTTATTTGTCAGATGGGGGCCATTTAGATTTCTCTAGTTATCTGCTTGCTGGATGTTCTTATCCAGAAGCCATACCTCAAGTGTAAGGGGTGCATCAGTGAACTATTATATCTTAGTTCTCATCATAAGTTTTGTTAAATGCCCTACCGCAGTTCTAGAATTTAAGTTTATAAGAGCGAAGTGCTGGTGACACCTGGAACAGAACCCTAATTTTTTGACATACCAATTTATGTCCAAAAAGTGTACAGTTGCATCTTTGGGTGGTGGGTATCTGTCATATTCTTATTTGAGGTTCGGTATCAATGTCAGTGAATTGCTTGGTAAAATATTATGGTGATTCCTGATCGAAATGCTGGTCTTCTGTTTACTGATATGCTTTGTTGATATTTCATGCAAGCGCATTGTATATAGGCTATCTTGCTAATTTAATGTAGTAAATTTATGCAGGGAAAGTTCATATTCAAATTTGGTTTCCGGTGAAGCTTTTAGCAAGAAGCACATGGGTAGTCTCAAAGTTTTCCGCATTTATTGTGTCTATATCTTCTTCAAGCTTTGCCTTTGCAGAATTTGTCCTACATGAATAGGAGTTGAGATTTTGCAGCTACTGCCCAAGAGTCAGAAGAAAAGATAAATGTTAGGTTTTAAGTATATACTGAGTGTTATTTGTTAGGATGTGTGCATCTGGATGTCAAATAGAATAATGCTTCAGAATTTTCGATTACTATTATTTTTAATTGCAACTGCAAGCCACCAGAGTTTTGTATTTCCATCATGCTCGATGGATTGTGTGTCATTGCCCTAGATGTATATTATAGATGAATCTTTTCTTGTATCAAATGACTCTTTGCTATGAATAGATTATTTTCTAATGATTGGCCAAGCATACTATCCTAATTCATTTATAGTGAATTCAAAAGAGCATTTCGGTAACGTTGTGGAAATGTAATTAATAATTGTATCTATTTAGATCTTTTTCATAAATTTATATATCAACTTTTTTATTTATCACTGTAGTGTAATACAAAATAGTTGTACAAGTTTGTAAACAAATATATCACTATTCTTCTGAAATTCATTTTTATTCAAATGTCTTTATTCATAGTATGCTTGGCCAATCATTAGATTTTCTTTGAGTGTTGTGGACTAGATCTTTCCAATCTCATGACATGTTTATATTGTAAGATATATCATATCTATAAAGTATGTTTTATTTATTTTATTTTCTCACATACCCAACCTTAATTCATTTTTTCTCCCATTTTATAAGATTTATGTTTCCTTTAATTTGTATGTAAAATATGAAATAGCTGTTATATATATGAAGAAATTGGCAATAGGAGGAGTAGTTCATGACCTTTATAAGTCATTATGTAAAATTATAATTTTCTAATGTGGGACAACACTCTACATTCTCACATTATATACAATCATTTTTTGTTGTACTAGCTAAATGGTTTTTATGGCAGATATATGTTATCAAGATAAGTGTGGTTATTTGATCTACTCATTTTCACCTCTTTTTTTTTCCTGCTAATATGTATACTTATTTCCTCATTGCAGCAATCTTGGAAGATTTTTTGAAAACAATCATGAGAAAGTCTTATTCAAAAATATGAATATACATATTGAGAAAGATGAATATTCACATTCAATCGGATTAATGATTTACCAGATTATCCCACTATCTAGAAATCATGGAATGTTGAATATATCTCTTAATTATCTTAAGAAAATTAATGTTCTCTTTTTATTTTATTTTCTCTTCCAAAAATTGTTATTGTTCTTTTAATCATTTACGTACATATTTCAGTATTTTGCAAAACTATTAACCAGATTTTTAATGGTACCTTCAGCTAGCTGATAAGGCGAAGCTAGACGAAGAAAATATAATGAAATGGGTTATGATGCTACTGAAAGATTTAGACGATCATGATGATGAGCAAGCAATTGTTGTGGCCGATCATGAAGCACAACCCAACTGGCTGACCCAGATCGATCAAGAAGAAAATAATTGGGCCATATAAAACCAGAGTAGAGGAAAGTTGGCTGAGAAAGGAGAAGAGGAAGATGAAGTGTCAAGAAAGGAAGGGAATTTGAAACAAAAATTTCTTGGCATTTTATAACACCAACCCATGTCCCTCCCGCTCATGTTTCAAAGGAATCTTGGCTTTTTTAGGAGCAATTTTGTAATTTTTTATTTCTTTTATAGGAAGCAAAAATTTAAAACTGATAATAGGTATAACCGTATAAGGAAGAAAATGGTGAAAAAAAAGAAGAGAAATCATTGTGCAGAATCTATTGTGTCTATGTTCTTCAAGCTTTGCCCTTGCAGAATTTGTCCTAAATCAACAGGAGTTGAGATTTTGCTGCTACTGCCCAAGAGTCAGAAGAAAAGCTAAATGTTAGGTTTTAGTATATACTTCGAGCGTTTTTGTAAGGATATGTGCATCTGGATGTCAATGATAATAATTCTTCAGTATTTTCAATTATTATTATTTTTTGGGTTAACAGAGAAAGTGTTGACTGCAACTGCAAGCCACCCAGAGTTTTGTAATTCCAACATGCTAGATGGATTAATTGTTTTGTGTATAGAGAACCTTAATTTTGTGTATTAATAGTTTTACAATTTCCTATCATGCTGTGATAATTTCCCAAATAGATTAATAGCTGTCAAATATATGTTATTTTGTAGTTATTAACCCTGGCAATATCCGAATCACGCCAACGTTATGGATTAATCTTTTTTTTTTTTTTTATTACAAAGGGAGGCCAAGGAAAGAGGCCTAGAGGAGGGAGGGGGGATCGGAAACCCGGTGAGGAGGGGGCAGCACAACTGCTTGGCCAACTGGCCTATCCCAAGTCCTCGTTATGGATTAATCTTTTACTAAAAGGATTGGCAGATAGTTTTGTGTCATTGCCCTTGATGTAAATTATAAATGAATTGAGTTTTACTGTATCGGAATAAAAATGATTTCTTATAAGGATATTCATACGTTTGTTTACAAACTTGTAGAACTATTCAGAATTACACTACAGTGGTAAATAAAAAAAGTTTATACATAAATATATATAAAGTGCTGCTATATGAATACCTATTTCTTTCTCATTACACACTCTCTCTATTTAATTTGTGAAATTACCAATATCACTCAATACCAAAGACAATAAAGGACAATATTTTTTTTTGTTTTTTAAAGAGATTTTTTAATGGAAAAAAAAAAAACTCAAAAACCAGAACCAGCCACCCCTTGCCGGCTTCCTACCACTGCCTTCGTCGCAGGCAGTCGAGCCCCATGCCGTTGGCACCCTTCTCTCTCTCTCTCTCACTTTCTCTTTCTTTCTCTTTTTCTAATTTCTCTCTCTTCGCAGGTACCTACAAGACAGTCGACGCCGGCCTCTAGATCAGAATTGATTGACCTGAAGTTCGGCATGGTCGTTGGCCTCCCTCTCAGTTCGACAGGGGGGCACAAAGAGAGAGAAAGAGAAAAATAAAGAGAGAGACTCTCTACCTCGCCGGCGACAAGGACAGCAGAGTTCGGCAAATGGGCGGGGAGGCTACAGACGGGGTGGGCTCTGTTATTTGTTTTTTTATTTAATGTAGTGTGAGTTTTTTGGAAATATTACATGTATGGATTGAGAAATTATAAAAATAAAAATGAAATATGAGTGTGTAATGAGAAATGAGTGTGTAGTGAAAAGGAAAAGGGTGTGCTTAAAGTAGTCCTCTTTATAAAAAGATATTGATTCGTAAAGTTCCCTTTGAAACAAAAACCTTTTTGTGTGTGTGTGTAAGAGATAGAGCTTTTTGATGATGAAATGATGTATAGCTAAAAATGAGAAATTATTTTGTATAACTGATATAAGTAAAAATTATTAATACTATAAATTTACAAGTATAACATGTGGATTTATTATAACTTATAGCTAAACTCGTCGTTCACCTATATTATAATATGTGGATTTATTATATATACCGCGTGACAGTATATTTGTTATACATAATATTTTTCGCAGAACGTGTATTTCATTGCCTAAGGCCCTAAATTAAACCATACCCCTCCTATATAATTATTCTTACCAATAAAGTGATCATTTTACTCTTAATTTTTAATTTTTTTTTAATTATGAAAAAGAATAAGCTGTTTAGGTCTAATTTGCATTTTCTTAAATGGGCCAGTTATTGCGAAGTTAATTGGGTCATCAATGAGATGAGCCCAATTAATAGAGGAAGTACCTGATCAATGGGCCGCAAGAATACAAGATGAAGCCCAAACCAAAGAACCGTATGAAGCGTCACGGGCTGAGCCCACTAGCGACAAAAGGACCAGGCCCAGAAGAGACCAAATCTCATTGGAGCAAGGACTCGAAGAATCCCCAGAATTTAATCCCCTATTCCTCATTTAATATATTCATTTTAACGTTGAAACTTCATATTTTTTAAAACTAATGGTGTTCAATGGCGGGTATGAACTTACATCGATATCCAGATGCAGTAAGATATTTGAAATGTCATTCACGTGCAAAGTACACTAGATTTTTCATCATCATAGCGATTTGAATTTAATTGCTATCATATTGAATATACGAAACTGGAATTGTCAAAATTAAAAGAACATGACCAAAATAGAAATTTTATGATCGAAAGTACATATACAAAAAACTCTAGCCTTAATATAGGGATAAATGTCTGTAACATTGGAGCTACGTAGAAGCCCCCACAGATGACGCACAAGCATTTAGGATGCCCTGTGCAAAATAACATTGAGCGCCTTCGACTATATAAAAAAGAAAGAATTATAATGAGAAAGTGAGAAAATAAGTTTGGATAAAAATTTAGGGAAAATTTTAACTAAAGAACTCCAATTATACCCCATATCTCTATTTAGGACATGAATTTCACTTTGTGTCAATTAAGAACTGAAATTTTTATTTTGTGTCAATTAAGGACCCTATTTTATTTTATTTTATTTTATTTTTTCAGTTTTTATCTCAACTTTGACTCGACATTGGACCCATCAAATGTTCACCAAATTCAGTAAACTTATACTGGGTTTAAAGCTATGTATCTCCTCTTTACAACCATATAAAAATCACTCAAATCGGACATCTACAACTCCAGAAATCGGCCTTAAAATAGGGTACCCAAAACTGTCCAATCAGATCTGTAAAAATATCTAGAAAATTGGACAGTTTTTGGTACCTTAGTTTGGGGCCGATTATCTAGAGCTATAGAGGTCCGATTTGAGTGATCTTTATATGGTTGTAAATAGGAGATGCATATCTTTAAACCAAGTATAATTTTTCTGAATTTGGTGGAGGTTTAATGAGTCCAACGTCGGGTCAAAATTGAGATAAAAACTGAAAAGAACAAGTTTCTTAATTGACACAAACTGAAAATTTCAGTCCTCAGTTGACATAAAGTGAAATTCATATCCTGAATAGAGACATGGGGTATAGTTGGAGTCATTTAGCTAAAATTTTCTCAAAAATTTATCATTGAAACATATCAAAAGCAATACAACATTGGAATGGAAAACAAGAAAAATAAACAATACAGTCTGATTTTGAACCCTTAAAAGAAGTCTAAACTCCAAAGTTTTGACTACTTTTTTGATCAGAAAAACAATTCATAAAGCCAAATAAATAGAATAACAAACAAAAGCCACACACGGCAAAAAAAAAAATCATGAAAGAGGAGAAGGGACTTAGGCCTCACCAAAAGGCCCAAGGCCCGAAGCCTGCCCGGCCCATTAGGCCCGAAGCTTGATTTGACCCGAAATTTGGGCTGGCCCGGCCCGACCCGAAAGTTTCTTGGGTTGGGCTTGGGCCATCCCCTTGAAGCTCATGGGCCGCCTGAAGCCCGGCCCGTTTAGGCCTGCCCAAAGCCCGATCCAAAGCCCAATTTGGAAATTATAACATATTTAATAAGTTTTTCGTTTGTTTACTCTAATAAATTATTAATATGCTTATTAGGTTATTATATAATACTATCATGTAGTAAATAGTAATAGTGTAAACTATGTAATACCATAAATAATAAAGTAATAAACTTTTAAAATTATATACAACATTACAACTATAATAAAACATAAATGTATGTGTATATACAACTTTTATAATACAACTATAATTAAAATTATTAACCACAATCGTCTATTCATTAATTCAACGATCTGAACCGTTCATTTTCTATTTTCATAGTCAAAGATCATCCTTACAAAAAATCGGCTAAATCATAATTCATCTACCCATTTGATTATCATTAGAAAAACCATGATCGTTCATTAATTCGATCATTGTTACGTCACTTTTACATCTCTGATTAAGCTAATTTTTTGCAAGAATTCTCTTTGAGTGGGGAACTAAAACTTGAACGGTTCGGATCGTTGAAAACACGATCGATATGTAAACTTCTATATATAAATACACTTGAAGAATATAATTATAAAAATTTTCTCGTTGAAACCTTTTTGTTTACATAATTATGAAGACCACAACATGATTTCAACAATCTGACCCGTTCATTTTCTATGTTCATAGTCAAAGATCATCCGTACAAAAAATCGGCTAAATCAAAATTCATCTACCCATTCGATCATCATTAGAAAAACCACGATCATTCATTAATTCAACCACCATTATGTCACTTTTACATCTCCGATTGAGCTAATTTTTTACACGAATTATCTTTGAGTGAGGAACTAAAATTTGAATGGTTCAGATCGTTGACAACACAATTGCATCATTTGTTTATAAAAATATGTAATAAAATATATAATAAAACATATGTACATTTATATTTTATTATAGTTATAATGTTGTATATGTTATAAAATAAAGAGAAATGTAGAGAGAACGTAAGAGAGAATTGGGGAGGAATCAGAGTATATTTCTCATTCACATAAGGCCTCTATTTATAGGCTCTTGGATGACCTGATATAAACCCTTAAGGTCTCCTATTTTACAATGAATTGGACTTCTCATAATTATCTATACAATTACTCTAGATAATACATGAGATAAATATTGAACATGATAATGGACAACCACATAATTAATGATATTTACAACACTCCCCCTTGGATGTCCATTGAATATGATAGTTGCCTCATTAAAAACCTTACTAGCCAAAACCCTATGGGAAAAAGACTAGCTAAGGAAAAGAGTACAATCTTCATGTGTTTCTGAAAGATATGATGGGCGCACGACACTGCCTCATTAAAACCTTGTTAGGAAAACCCAATAGGACAAAAATCTTGGACGAAGGAAAAAGAGTACAATGTTTGATGGCACGCTCCCCCTGATGTTGATATATTTCTTCAATCAGTGAATGTTGTCTCGTTAAAACCTTGCTTTGAAAAACCCAATGGGACAAAACCAAAGCGAAGGGAAAAGAGTGCAACTTTTACAATATCACTGATACAATGTTGGATGCGTTTGCCTCATTAAAACCTTGCTAGGAAAAACCCGATGGGACAAAAACCTAGTCGAAGGGAAAAGAGTACAACACGCAAAATGGTTGGATGCTCCCCCTGATAACAACAAGCTTTAATTTGACTGGCTCAATAATCCAGCAAATAATGATATCTCACATCTCATCTTCTAAAAAGTGGAGTTTGACAATGCATGTATGAACATGGCTTCCATACTATCAGGGGATATATGTTTGTCATCATATGTTGAAATCCTGTTGAGATTGGAGCAATACAAACAAAATATAATTCCACTAAATAAAGTGGTTAGAAACAATTATCTCTAAAAGAGATGAATTATTATGAAAATACTTTGAGTATTGGAAAAATTATATGACACAATCACCGATGCTATATTCGGTCTACTACATTGTGTTTAAGTTGAATAAGGCACATTAAGATATGGTGCTTCTGGACCAAAGATCTTTCTAACATCTTCCTTAGGAAGCAAGTAATCATTCTTAGTGCCAATAGATTGAATAACCGTTGGGCATAAGAATTTCACTAGTACAGTACTCGATCTGCAGCTCGAGACACTATTTCATTTCCCAAGGTTATTTATATCAAATCCAATATTCAAGCATTCAATAATCTTATGAGCTCTTCAGGAGCCTTAATAAATTCATAACTTCTTTCAAAAGTTTGAAATATGTTGCAACAATTTCCGAATTCGGGTTCTAATCAAAATACTCAATAAGGCAATTTTGACCATATTCATAGTGTTAAAATTGAGTACATAATTTGAGCTTCAGGCTCTTTCAATCCTTCAAGGATTTGCTTCAGGCACATAATATTTCATGGCACATTCAATTTGGGATTTGACTTAGTAATTTGTCCTATATCTTGTAGGAAATCGCTTCTGGCGATATGCTTCAGGCATTTCATAATCTCTAAAGGTTTTCTCCATATGCAATGAACACATTAAATTTATCAAATTTGTTAGAATGTGGTTGCATCTATAACAGGAGAATATATAACCACAGTCTCATGTTTCTTTAGAGAAACCTTGTGCCATTATAAATAGTGATTTCATTCACTTTATTTCAAACACTCTATAACCTTCAGGGTTAACATCTTTGGTGTATGAACTATAAGTTCTCATTATTCCACGTTTATAATGATGTTCAATTCTACTGGAATTGCCTCTTTCCAGTTTGGCCAATCATTTAATTTTGTCGACATTTATAGTAAACGTGGTTCCACATTATTATAGCCCATGATGATATTTAGTAGCTACTATAAACAAAACAAATCATCAATATATCAACGATCTCACAATTCTCATTTGCATGCTTTAGATATAAATATATATCTTTGTAATTGGTACACATGCCTCTTCAGGGGCTTTTATAGTCTCTTCAGGGACTGTCATCTCTTCTAGGATGATTTGTGTACAGAATGTGGATCTTTAAATTTAATTAATTGGACTTGTGTGGACCATTTCATATACTCTCCACTTCTGGGGAGCTAAACTTTGGAACCTATAGATTTGTCACGCTTCAGGCGTGCAATAAACCATTTTCCACCAAATTGATGGACTACCATGTTAGGACATCAATCCATATTGACATATATAAAACTTCTATATGTGACTTTGCAGTTTCGTTGTATATATATGCATCTAGCTTTCAAATAAATACATTCACTAAATTTACATTATCATTCATATCTCATTCCCATATTGAATGGTATGAAAAAGACTAGTATATGCATACTCTTTTCACGCCGTTCTTCAGGAACGGTCATTTCTCCCCCTAACGGCGGGAAAATTTTCATAAGTGCATATATAAAAATCAATAGAGTGAGTAGTTATACAAACTCAAATGCTTATATAACTTCAGGTTATATAAAGACGAAACATAATCAGGTTTGCAATGCACATGTAGGTATATAAAACTTCTGGTTTCAAATAATTCTTCAACATCTAACTTCAGGTTATAATGAGAATCAATAAATTAATGATGAACATATATGCCAAAATGTTCTAAATTGAAGCTATGAAACTTCAAGTTCATTAAAAGCCATGAAACTTCAAGTTTCTATACAAAATATAAGCAGAACTTCGGGTTCTTAAATCTTGTTAAAGTATAGAACTATAAGCTCATATGAATAAAGGCTTTCTGCTTAATCTAAACTTAATCAAGAACTTCAGGTTCATAAGAAAAATTATAGAGTTATGAAAAATTTGAGTTCTAAATCATCGAATGATAGATCAAAGAACTTCTGGTTTAATTTGATTCTATAACATAGGGCATGCAGATCAAGGAACTTCAGGTTCTAACTTGATTAAGTAATGCACATTGAACTACAAATTTTAATCAATCATAAGAACATTAGGTTTTATCGCATCTCCAAATTTCATCCACTTCTGATAAAGAAACAAAATGTCAAAGAACTGCAGGTTCTTATTTGACTGTTTAATGTAGAACTACATGTTCTGATCATATTTTTCGAGAACTTTAAATTTCTTAAGTTTTGAGTAAAACCAAAGAATAAGGAACTTCACGTTGTATACGTTAGAATATCATTTTCTTTATAAGTTTGATCTCTTCATTCCGTGACAGGAGGCATAAATACAGTACAGATCAAAGATTTAGAACTTCAGGTTCTATATAAAGAAAATGATAAAGCCAACTAGTGTACATAGTGGAAAGCATTAATTACCAATGTACAACATCTAAATTTATAGATCTGAACTTCTGGTTCAATCAATATTGGCAAATTAAATACAAATAATATGTTCTCATGTATTCCCAAAACCTCAAATTTGGAGTAGGTTAGAACTTCGAGTTCTAAATATTTGCTCATCAAAAGTCATAACATGAACATCATGTCTATTTTAACATATTTCTGAAACTTCAAGTTCCAGATTCAAAACATGGACTTCAATTTAAGTTTTAAACTTCTGAGTCTAAAATGTTTGAGTTTGAACTTCAGGTTCATATATATTTAGACTTGAAGTCCTTATTTCCTTTATGAATGTACTATGTTAGAACTTCTGGTTCTTAACAAGATTCATATATTTTGAACTTCAGGCCAAAAATGATTTGCTCAAAACTTCAGGTTTGAGGTTGCATCAATTAGAATTTCAAGTTCAAAATGATATCTATACTCGAAGCTTCAAGTTCGATGTTTAGGACTACAGGTCCATATAAGAAGAATGATGAAATTCT
Organism: Dryas drummondii; assembly: GCA_003254865.1. Taxonomy (NCBI): domain Eukaryota; kingdom Viridiplantae; phylum Streptophyta; class Magnoliopsida; order Rosales; family Rosaceae; genus Dryas; species Dryas drummondii. The sequence goes on along the minus strand of QANW01004346.1, from coordinate 51,741 downwards.
GCATAGCTAAGAATTAAAATAAGGAAATAAATAGAACGATGAAATTAAAGAAGAAATTGTAAAACATTTCATTAAAATAAACTATGGAAACTTCTGGTTCCAATAAAAAGAATCAACAAACTTCGGGTCATGATTTGTATATAGAGATTGAGAAACTTCAGGTCCTCATTTAGTTACATGATTGAATAAAAATTGAAGAACTTCGAGTCTTTATTATATATAATAAAAACAAGAAACTTCAAGATTATGATTTGATCACATAATAAGAACCAAAGAATTTAGGGTCCTCATAAAAATGGAAGAACTTCAGATCTTCGTATTATTAAATGATTAATTAAAAATCAAGGAGCTTCAGGTCCTAATATAATATATGATAATCGTCATGTATATCATATAGAAAGCAAAATCGAGTACTCAACAATATCAAGACCTCAATGATCGAATATGTTGTATTTGCACTATCATCGAACGTGTACTTCATTGCATATGGTTCCAATATTGACCAATCATCATGAAACTCCAGGTTTCGATTGGGTCGCGAAACTTCGGGTTTCGATTGGATCGGATGCTAAGGAACTTCAGGCCCTTATAATAAATTAATGGTCAAAGAACTTCAAGTCCTTATAATGTTGAGAATAAGAAACTTCAAGCCCTTATCTTATTTATGTATGAATAATCACATATTACAATGTATAATAATATACAACGAGTAGTAGAACATTAAAATAATACTGACATTAAAATTGCATAAGAAAATTTATATAATATGATCATATTAATTATGAAACTTCAGGTTCATAATATTATGATCCATAAACTGTAGGTCATCAATTTTGATATATTCGAAACTTCGGGTTCAGAATTTTGGTCCTTGTATGGATCAAAGAACTTCAGATCCTTGTATGGATCAAAGAACAGTAGATTTTGATCGTTGAAGTTGAAGAACTTTTTGGCCCTCAACAAATATCATATGGATCAAGGAACTGTAGGTTCCGATCACTTTTGTGGGATCAAATAATTTGATCTGCATCTCTTTTATGATGAACAATAGTATATAAGAATACATGTATATAAATTAATTAATAAATTGTTCAATCGGTAATAAGCTTGGATATTCCAGTAAAGCATTAATGGCAATAAGGTATATAAAGCCAATTCATCCAAGATTAATGAACCAATGAATATATAATATCAATCAAACATTAATTGATAGAAACGTAAAGAGATGTAAAGCAATCATGGCATATTAGATATAGGCAATATATTTCATGAGAGGCACAATCGTAAGCAGTAGATATGGATATACAAGAATCAATTAATAAACATTTAGATGAATCTTGAATAAGTATGGGGAAAACAGTATGGACTATAGATCAATCCGAAAACAGTATGAGAAAACAACCATGATAAATCTAATTGCCCAGAATTAGATCAGGCGGCCTCACGCCTTTATGTATTGTGCCAAACTCCATGTATTGCAGGGATTTAATATAGTTCAAATCATCATTGTATTCTAGTATCATCTCAAGCCAAATAGTCAGTTCATAATGAATAAGACATAAATGATATGTAATTCACATACAAAGAGCATAAGTCAACGTCAAGATATGATAAATAATGAAAAAGAAATAGACGAATGCAGTATCACGATTGCCACCTCTTCCAATATCCATCGCCTTACGATTTCCAAGATAGAAAAGTTTCAATTAAAGGAAGAATACGACTTACAGCCTGACATCTTAAAACAATACAGAGCATTTTCGTGCTGATAACGTGTTATAAAATAAAGAGAAATGTAGAGAGAACGTAAGAGAGAATTGGGGAGGAATCAGAGTATATTTCTCATTCACATAAGGCCTCTATTTATAGGCTCTTGGATGACCTGATATAAACCTTTAAGGTCTCCTATTTTACAATGAATTGGACTTCTCATAATTATCTATACAATTACTATATATAATACATGAGATAAATATTGAACATGATAATGGACAACCACATAATTAATGATATTTACAACAGTATATAATTATAAGTTTATTATTTNCTCTAGATAATACATGAGATAAATATTGAACATGATAATGGACAACCACATAATTAATGATATTTACAACAGTATATAATTATAAAAGTTTATTATTTATGGTATTACACTATTACTAAGATAATAGTATTATATAATAACTTAATAAGCATATTAATAATTTATTGAAGTAAATAAACGAAAGAGCTATTAAATATGTCTTGATTCACAAACTTGACAAATAAACTAATCAGTTCAGTTGGTTGTGAGTTGAAGCTTGTTATGTGAGGTCTCATATTCAAATCACAACATAGCCAAAATCCTATATATATATTTTTTTAAAGATATATATATATGTTTAAATAGGCTTTGGGCCCATTGCCCAACCCGGCTCATTGCCGACCCCTAAAGGGACTATGAGCAAATCGCAAACTCACAGAAATACAAAATAAAGAAAACTAAAAGAAATATATAAAGTATAAACACAAACACATCAAGCAAACCAGCAAACTCTGAAGAAGAAAGAAGTGTCTAGAAGGGAAAAGTAAGAAAAAATTGGGAAATTGGATAACTTTTTATTTTAATATTTTACAATTGATCTTTTATGTAGTTAGTAAATAAAATAAGAGATAATTAGGATCTAGTGCCTACCATTTTAATGAAGTGGAAGTTGAACTTGTAAAACTAAAAATAAATAGGCCCACTATTAATGAAATGCAGGAAGAAAGCCAAAACAGAACAACCATGTTTACATTTACATATTTAACTATGGGCTTAAAATATTGGTATGAGGCCCTTTAATGTGCAAGGGCACAGCTCTCGCGCCCCCAGGGCAGGCCCAGTCGACTTTGGTTGGATGGATTTTAAATTATTAATGATTGACTTAATTTTCAAATATAATAAAATCGTATCCACTAAATTTATAAATGAGATATGAAATATCTTGGTGGATACGATTATTAATTGCATTTCCATAATGTTACCGCAACTCTCTTTTGAATTCACTATAAATAAATTCGGACAGTATGCTTAGTCAAGCATTAGAAATAATCAATAACCCATTCGAAACAAGAGAGTTTTGAGACCACCATTGGATTTTCTTTGGGTTTTGTGAAATTAATTTCTACAATACCATGACATGTTTCCATTGTAAGATCATTTCTATAAAGTATATTTTATTTATTTTATTTCTTCTCTAAAATCTTATTTATTTTCTCGTTTTATATGGTTTATGCTTCCTCTAATTTTTATATACAATGTTTTATATATGTCCTCAAATACTTCCACATAATGTCAAATAGGTTCGTGATCATCTTTTGTTGTACTATTAGCCAAATGATTTTTATGGCAAATATATGCTATTGTAGTTATCAAGAACCCTCCAATTGATGCAAGAATTATATTGGAAATTTAGGTTAAAAACTAACATGTCAGAAGTATGGTTCATTTGATGTACTCATTTTTTTTTTCTTTTTAATTTTCTGCTAATATATCTACTTATTCTATCATTGCAGTAATCTTGGAAGGCTTATTGAAAACAATCATGAGAATACATATCAAGAAATATGATATTCAAGTTGCAATCGGATCAATGATTTACCAGATTATCAAACTATATAAAAAACAAATATATGGTATGTTGAATATATCTCTTAATTATATGAGGAAATAACTGAAGAAATAACGTTTTTTCTTTTGCTTCCAAAAGTTTTTATTGTTATTTAATCAATGTTTTGCAAAACCATTACAAGTAGAGAAAGGCATTGTTCAGAATTGTACATGGATATTCATTGATACGAATATTCATATGGAGTGCCGAGAGAGAGTCCACGCAGAAGAGTGAAGAGACACATATGAAAGGATCAGAGGGTTTTTTTAAGTGAGAGCCAATTCTCTCCAATTTTTTCTATTGGTTATGAAAGTGATGCTCTCTTTTATGTAGAAAAATGAGCTCTCTTTCTTATTAATTATACCTTTCCAATTACAATGCCTGACTAGACCTTCCCTGTGTCCATTATTTCTTTATTCATTTCATGAGTCATATTCTTACCCAAAACAAAAGGGTTTTGGCCCTTTTGGGTTTTTTTCGATCATGAGAATTTATCAAATCCTATTTGTTTTAAAACAAAAAAACAAAAAAAAAAATTCAGGATGGTTGGGGGAGTCAAATTCGTAGTGTGAATGTATTTCTAATATTATTTACTGATTTTTGGCTCATTTTGGTGTTTGGAAACAAATCAGGGCTTTTCTATTGTGGTGGCCAATCTTGAAGAAACTGCTCGGACGTGAGGTTTCATTCTTTTTTTCTAGTTTAGTTTCCTTAAAGCCAAATTAATGTCCAAGACAGAATTGGAGGATTCAAACTGTGAACCCCCTGCAAACGAGGCTTTGATCTCCTGTTAAACAACCACTATATATGCTTGGTTTCAGGTGAAGAGAATTCTTAAGGATATTCACAGCTGCTGAGCTCATATGTTAAACACAATTGATCTGGTGTGAAAATATGCATCAGATCCAATTTTACTTGCTAGAACAAGGCATGAAGAGACAAAGGAAGTGGAAGAGTCAAGTGAAGGTATTGATAGCTCACATGAAAAGCTTGATTTGGTTGCTGAAGATACAAAAACTTGCAATGTAAGGAGACTCTAGAAGTCGTCAAAGAAAACATTTTGGCACTCCAGATTGACTGCCAATTTATTAGAGAGTTGGTTACTAGTCATGCTCTTGAAACCAGATTTATATGCTCACAAGACCAATTCTTAGCTGATATCGTCACCAAATTACAGCCAAACACCAGATTTAAGTTTCTTAGAGACTGAGCTTTCAGTCCAAGAACCTCCCTTCAGCTTGAGGGGAAATGAAGAGAATTCTAAGGCTTGTAGTCTTGTACTGATGCTTTGCAACCTATATATATATATTGCAGCCTAGTGATGTATATAGTGCAACAAATTGAATTATATAGTGCAGCCTAGTCATGATAAAGTCTCATGTAAAATTTTGAATATACAAATTGAGAATGTGGATATTCAAATTAATCGGATCAATGATTTACCAGATTATCAAACTATATATAAAATTATAAACCATTATATATGGTATGTTTAATATATCTCTTAAATATCTTGAGAAACAACATCCCCTTTTTCTTTTCTTTTTTTATTCCAAAGTTTTTGTAGTTATTCTAATCATGTATTTGCTTCAGCTAGCTCTTGTGCAAGCAGGCAAATAATCCGCCTCCACAAGATCACATAAATGATTATTATTATCTCCACAAGATGAGCTAGCTGAATTATTATCATTACCACCACAAGATGAGGCCCAAGAGCTGCACCAACCAGTGGTACAAGAAAATGACTTGGTGGTGGTGGAGCCAATTGTGGCTGATAAAGTAGCTCATCAACCAGAACCAGAACTGGCCTTTAACCCTCACACCACACACACATATACAGTGTATATATATATATATATATAGGCCGGTATTTACCTTGTTAAGCCATCCTTTAGAATGAATCCTTGAAATTGATCTCTTAGCCCAGGACCACATAAGACACCAGACATCTGCTCACCTAAGGAACCAAAGAATAAAATTAAGAGGGAAGTGCGAGAGAAAGAAAAAAGATATTCAATTACAAAAAAAACCTAAATAGATACAAATATCTATAAATATAGAGGCAGCTGTACTCTTGTATGCCAAAATAGATGCCACAAATTATCATTATAGCATGAAGAAACTTCCATCCAACCTATGCCCTGGATAAGTCTGAATCATTTTCCAATAAACCACATGTGAACTTCCTCAAAACAGAAAATTAAATTAAATTAACCAAAACAGAAAACAAAATTAATAAAAACCTAGCAGAAAGAGACAGATGTTACCTTGCAAGCAAATATAAAACTCCAAATTGAAACATACAAATTATAACCCAAACATTTCACAATAAAACCCACACCAAATCAAACTAATCGAAACCACGACCAGACAGAGTCTTTAAGCCAAATCGAAATTCATCATGGACTATCATGAAAACTCAAATTCAAAGAGAGAGAGAGAGAGAGAGAGAGAGAGAGAGAAGAGAGAGAGNNAGAGAGAGAGAGAGAGAGAGAGAGAGAGAGAGAGAGAGAGAGAGAGAGAGAGAGAGAGAGATACCGAAAGCATGTGAGAGCTCAGAAAGGGAAAGATAGCAGAGAAAGAGAGAGCTGAAACCACCTGCAACCAAAAACTAAATAAAATTTTTCAGAAACTCTATGGTCTACATTCAAGATATAAGGAAAACGGTGGCATGGAAGCAAGACCTCTATGGTCTACATTCTATGTATGTTTAAGAAACTTTTCTAAATGTTCCAATTAACAGTACAGTAACAGCACACTATATTATTATGTAGCATCATCTGTCTAAGTACAATTCCATACGACAGTTTCCAAATCTTAAAACTTTTCAATTTTACAATTCAAATGAGGGCTAGAACTACATGATCACTTTGGATACAACTCATACAATAGTTCCCATACAAAGAGAAGGAGCAGAGCTACATATTCCTCTAATTGGTCACTTGCACAACTTCATTTTGTCCACCAGTTGAAACTAGGCTGTCCACATAATAATGAACTTCTAAGGTATAAAGAAGGCCACGAGTTGGAATGGTTCTAGTTTCTTGAGTACTTGGATCATACAAAACCAGCTCCCCTTTTGTACTTTCCAAACAAATTTCACCATGTAAACCACATCCCAAAGGCCTCTCAACTCCAAGAAGGGGTCCAATTGTCAATTGCTTTGTCCAAAACACCTCATCATCATGTTCATTCATTAGCCATACATGAAACAGTTTTGCCCTTCCTCTGAAAGTATAAACTATCAAGTGAAGAGATTCCTTTAACACCGCGAGTTTTGTGCACATCTGATTTCCTAAAGAGTTTGAATTGGGCAACTGCAATTTCCCGAACACATCGGTGCACATGTCGAAGGATACAATCATATCACGATCGCCCGTGCCATATGCAATCCAATAAAGTGCACCATTTAGAGTTACACATGAATATTCATATATGCGAAAATAAAAAGTGTTGATCTCTTGCCAGCAATCCATTTTAAGTGAATATGCCTCCGTACGAGAGCAAGCTCTACCGAAACAAGTATAAAACACAATCCTCACCAGCTTATAATCATCAATAAGTGGGTGGTACCCAAATCCATGTGCAATACCACAGACCTGCACATTATGCACATTAGCAGTACTAATAAGACAGTCTGGGAGGACCCGAAATTCCCTTGTAGCAGGATTCCACAAAATTATAGGTGACCCAAAATTAGCACAATTATCATAAGCTAGACAAAGCAAGCCATTATAACTGCCCACAAATTTCAGGTGCTTAAGGTCCATTACAGATGGTATCTCCAAATTTGATAACTTGTGTTCATGTGTGCCTAGGGAAAGCAGAGAAAAGACATACTTATGAGTTATTTTGCAACGATGTTTTACCAAAAGACACCCACTTTTCTGGTTCTCTTTCTCATTGAGGTGCTGAAAGATGAAATGGGGGTCCTTTATACGATCTTGCCATGCTTTGGATACTGACCGGAACCGAATCAGAGATTTGACAGGAAGTCTTGAGAGAATGTCAGCCACCACATCTTCAGGGAAGGCCATGGGGGCAGCACTCCTTGTTCTTCTTCCTGATATTCTCGTGGGGGATTTTGGAAGTGTTGGGAGAGAGCAGAGGAACGTCAGCTGAAAAAGGAGAAGGAGCTGACAACTAAAGTAGAAAAAAAGTAAAGAGTCAAGAAAAGAAGGTATTTTCTATGCGTTTCTTTTGAAGAAGGAAGTGGAATTGAAACAACTCTTGGCATTTTATAGCACCAATCTTGGCTTTTTTAGGAGTAAATTAAAAAAAAAAATCGGAAAGATAATATTTATAACTAATAACTGAATATAAGGCAAAAAAAATGGTGGGAGGCAAGACCTCTGAAGTCACATCCTATGTATGAAGTGAAAAAAAACAAACAAAAAAGAGACATGAATTCCAAAGGAAAATTGAAACCATGGCAAAAAAAAAAAAAGGTGATGCCAGTGAGTATTAATTGGAAGCAAGACCTATATATGTATGAAGTATATCTGATTAAATTGTACGTACTGTATATTACCACATTTAGGAAAATAAATAGGTCATGATGGATGAGGCCGCATACTCAAAATCTTATATGGATCGATCACATTATAATATATGTCTCCTTTTTAATGGTTCCTCACATTTAGAAGATGGAAACCCGACAAACAACTTCGTATTCTCTAGGTGAGCATGCCAAGTATAGCAACTCCAACCCTAGTGATTCTGACCACCATCGAGAACATTAAAGGCATCTTAGTTCGTTGCAAAGTTTTTTTTTTTAAATTAAAATTAGATTGACAAATGTGATATGCTTTGTTCATGTCAGATGGTGAGGATGTCGAGTTTCATACAAGTCAGAATCCAAGTATTGTCGTTTTCCCATCACTTGAAAAGTATATAAAATATCAAACCAAAAGATTTCTTAAACGCCTCAATTTGTTTTTTCATGAATTGATTTCCTAAATCCTTTGAATCGAACAACTATAATTGTCCAAATACCTCCTTACACATGTCAACAGATCCAATTGAAATCGATCATGGCGCCCTATCATATGCAATCCGACAAATTAGTGCAATATTCAAAGTCATACATGAATATTCTTAAAAACAAGGAAAACACTATTCGCACTCCAAAAAATTCATCTCGCACTCCAACATGTACAAATTTTCTCTAATGTTTTTTTTAATTGGAGTGCAGGATAATTTTTTTGGAGTGTCAATAACATCACCCAAAAACGAAAGTCAAATTTTCAATCTGTCTCCAAGAATCCATTCTTAGCTTCGGTGTTAAGGCTAGCAAAGCAAGATCAAAAACCTGATCTTCAACAATTTATAGTACATCATCAATAATTGGTGGTAGTAAACCAACACCACCTACCTTTGTATTATATATGCCCATTGGAACTATAACATTCTAGGTGTATTATTTTTTTTATCGCCAAAGCATAATTCATATAAAGTAAATAGGGTATTACATAGTATCATGTAGAAAAGGTTCCAACTAAGAAAGAACATGTTACCCCTAAAACTCACGGCAAGAATCGCCGAGAATCCTAGCAATAACACTATAGTACTGTGATTGATTTACGAGCGTGCCACTGCTTTCAGTCGAGAGCCATTTGCAGAATTGATGTGTGTTTGTGTATTTTGCACTGAATCTAACTTCTTATCTAACAATTGTACAACTAGTAAGGAACAAGAACTTTTCGAGGTTTTTCCTGCCAAGGACTTTAGTAATTGTAGATTTCAATGACTATGTTTTTGAACTCGTAAACGCAAAGGATTATTTCTTGAATGATTGGGTGGACAAAAAATTATGGACTTTTATGAAGAAAGTATGAGTAATTTGATTATCATGAAAACGAGTTACAATTGTGGTTCTAACAACAAATCTCATGATTAAGAAACATGAAAATCAATGAGTAAAACCCGAAACAAGATCAATACTAAGGAAAAACATACCCTAGCAGCTACAACTAAAAACAAAGAAAAGAACTTGAAGCTTGAGAAGTACTAGATGCTCGAGATTGTGAGAATTCTTGAATTGTGTTGAAAGGTTGCACTGAAAGTTGTGTGTTGATTATGTATGTTGACGAAGATTTATTCATGCTTGGTGCCTCATTATATAGTGAACACCTCCCTATCTTCTAGGAAAACATTTTCCTACTTGAACTAAACTTCTTCTTTACTTTGTCTTCACGCCCAAGCATTCCTTCTCCTACTTGGCTTAGAACTCCTAGTCCACCAAGGACTTCTTGGAGTTTGACTTGGATTCTTCTAGATCTTCGCGACTTCTTGGATCCGGGATCGGCTATTGGGCTTTTCTTTGATCAAGAACTTGGGCTTCTATTCGACCTTGGGCCCGGCTATGTGAACTTGACCCAAAACCAAATATGGGTGTAAACAGAACTTCACCCAACCATGAATGAAAGTCACCACAATTCAAGACAAAACTAGCAAGCGCATATGCAACTGGATTGCAATTTTGAGAAATATAACCACATGTAGAACTATCAAATAGACTGCAAAGCCCCTCTGCCTCATAACTAAGATGCATGTCCAATGCAAGATCCTCCATCGGCCACCTAAATCGATTGATCATAGCTTGAGCATCTGACTCAAAAACCACAACTTCAACACTTGCAATCAAATTAAACAATTGTACCGAGCTGGCAAAAGAATTTCAAAATCTCATCTTTTTCTTGGATGAAGAGATATATTCCAAAAAGAGTATGGGCAATCACCACCACACCCTCCTGGTGACTATCCAAAAGAACAACACTAGCACCTCCAACTCCGGTCATGGACACAAAAGCACCGTCCACAATAACTTCCAAAACAACAATTAACTAACATATATTCTTCTCGATTAATCATCAGAGAAAATCCTTGATCAATAAAGAGACTCTAGTCACTCCACAACCAAAATTAAAATAGAGTTTATGGTGGAACCTTAGTCAAACCTTCAATCAAGGAAGGGACTCGACAAAACTATAACAACTAAATCACCAAGACAACTAAATTACAAGTCTGCGATGACTTGGAATTCCAGACCACCGTAGACAAAAATGTGGGATTTTTCCTCTCTAGCGGCTAAGGTTTTCTCTCTTTTTTAAGGACAACCATTTAGATAGCAAAAATATTTCCACATTCTAGGAGCATATATATATATATATTTAAAATTTAAATTTATACCTAATATCACTGAGATGCACAATATAAAGAAAATAAAATTAAAAGATCAAACAATGCATCGCAAATTAATTTACAAGGATTTATGTGATTCACCCTTAACAACAAGGGTTATTCTATGGAATTATCATCAGAGACGTCTTCATTATGAAGAAGAATATGAGTACAATTTATTGCAATATATATATACATACAGTAGCGCTCTAGAAGACTAAAACTAACTAGTTAGTAATATAATACAACATTATAACTACCTTTTTGGGCCCACTACACAATGCAATCTCATAATCTAAACCGTTCGATTTTAGATCCTCATTGAAAAAATCAATTAAATCGAAAATCATTTAATAAACTATTAATAAGCTAATTGTGCTCAAATAAATAGACGAACACAATGTTCTTATAAAACATTGAAATGATTGTGATGATTATTAAATGGCTAAATACTTCTAATTTGAATGATTTTTTGTAAAGATGATCTTTGACCACATGTTGCTTACTATAAATAATCAACTACTCTATACATTAGAATTTTTAAGTTTGCAGTGACAACAAATATTGAGATGCCACACAGACCAAGTGTATGTACTTTGATGTAGGTGTCGATGGCAGAAGAGAGTGGTGGAGGCTTGACGGTGGGGGGTGGGGGGGGGAGGGTGACGCAGCGTAACACGCAATTAAGATATATTAGGGAAAACCAGCGTTAATCCCTAAGAAAGAATCTGGAATCCACCAGAGAAAGGAGAGAAATCTCAAGGTTTTTCTGATTGAAAATAATAAAACTGAAACTTACAAACAGCCAAAAGGTTGTTTAAATACGTTCAGAACCCTAAACGTTGGAAATTCAAAACGGAAATAAAAATGGAAATAAAGTGCAATTTAGGAAATTTATTCAAAAACACTAAATTGCTTATTTGAAGCCCTAAACGAAGGAATTTGGCCAAAATAGGCCCTCAGTCATCGCCTGTGGCGATGACTTGAATTTGTCTCGTTGTTCCCTTCGAATCGGTATATCATGGGCCCATTTCTGACACTGGGCCGGGCTAAAGCTTGTTTCTTTTCTTGGGCTTCTGGCGGTCAAGTCGAAGGGTGGGAGATGAGTCATGGTAGTGATGAAGGGTAGGAGAGGAGACACGGCATCGACTCGATCGGTTGAAGATAAGGTACGATGGAGACTGGAGAGTGGAAATGAGTAAGGACGTACGGTGACAAAAGGTGGGAAAGGAGGCATGACAACAACCAAAGGGTGAAAAAGGCTAGGGATTCGAGAGTCGGCATAGATCGGAGAGTCGAATAAACAAGGTTCTTGCATATGATTAGCATAAAAGATTCTCTTATAGAAGCTCATCCAGACCAGATGTGGATAACCTGAGTGTGGATGAGAGAATTTCTCCAAGATTGTGTGGAATAAAGAATAGAATTAACTTAAGTAGGTTCAATTTTTCCTATAAAATAATAAAATAAAAATACAAGAAACATAAGCGGCCATGAAATGATTTGTTCTAAATGCGATTCTCAATTAAGGAAAAAAGTCAGCTTTTGTCACCTCTTGCTACTAAGGTGTAACCGTGTAACTAAATTTTTTTTTTTTGTACAAATCAGACCTAATTAGGGCCGAACTCTAGCCTTAGAATAATGGGGATAAATGCTCCTTAGGCCCCACAGGTCCCCACAACATTTGACTTGTGTTGGTTAGTGAAATACATAGATTTTAAAAACATTGATGTTTGACAATTTTCAATATAATAAAATCATATCCACCTAATTATATCAAATTTTAAATACGATATGAAAATTATCTTGATGGATACAATTATTTATACATTTCCATAATGCTCCCAGAACTCTCTTTTGAATTCAGTATAATCATGAAATTGGATAGTATGCTTAATCATGCATTAAAATAATCAACGCATAACAATGATCCACACTTGAAGCAAGAGAGTTTTGAGACAACCGTTAGATATAATTCCATGACATGTTTTGTAAGATAAATTCTGTAAAGTATGTTTTATATACAATGTTTTACACTTTTACATATATATATATATATATCTTCAAGTACTTCCACGTACATAATGTCAAATAGAATTCTATGATCTTTTTTCAAGCCCCAAATTAATGCAGCGTGGTTCATTTGATTAATGTTGTAAATTTGTAATGCATTTTCTTTATGCTAAAATCTTGTCTTTTTTATTTTTGTAATTTTTTTAAAAATTTAATCTGGTGTTTTAAAGTTTTTAGGATTTAATTTTGGTCAGGAAAATTAATATTTAAAAAAATTTAATTTTTAATAGCATGTGAAGGGCAAATTTGGAATTTTCTTTGTCAAACCTAATCAAATTATATTTTCTATAAAATCTGAGGGGGTCGCGTGTAATTTCATCAAACCTGAGGTGTAGTTGAAATTGTCCCCTGATAGTGTTGGACTAGTTGAAATTGTCCCCCAATTATAATTTATAACAGATCCATCAAAAGTCAAGTTGCCTTTTGGGACCATCCAGGTTTCAGTCTATGCAATTACAAACCACACAAAAATTGCAACACCATGCTTGCAATTGGATTGCCTACCATTTTGGACAAAGGAAATTTCCAACTTCAGAGTACACTGCCTTGCCAAGTTTGAATTGCCTTCCACTTTGGTCCACAAACCACAGGTCCACCACAGTCTTCTTGGATGGCAAGAAATTGATGCCCTGACCAATCCCTTGGGTCTTCAATTAAATTTCTCAAAAACTCAGGGACAGTGAAGAGTACCACTAGTTTTCAGCTCCAAATCAACTGTGATTTTAGCCAATCTTAGATTCTGAAGCACAAGGAAGAGCCTAAAGAAGTAGAACAAAAATCTATATGGAATTGCCAGTAGACTACCTTCCTCAAGAAATTATAACCCAAATTCTTCTGAGGCTGCCCCCCAAGTCTCTGCTTCAATGCACCTGTGTCTGCAAATCTGGGAACTCCTTCATTAAGCACAAGAACTTCATCAACGCCCACCTCAACTTCAGTTTAAACAAAACCAGCAATACACCTTTGCTCCTTCTCAGGCACTGCCCCAAGGACCCCAATAGAGAGCAGTATTCTCTACATTTAGACAATGACACATTCCAAGAGTACTCAAAGCCGGACCTTCCGGTTCAAAGCTTCAATGAGTGTTTCCGGATTGTGGGTTCGTGCAACGGGTTAGTCCTCCTCGCAGATGATTACCTTACTGACACCAATACATGTATTCTATGGAATCCATCAATTAGAAAGTTCATCACACTTGCCAAGCCCCATGTCTCACTCTCTCCATATTATTCTGTTTATGGGTTTGGCTTTGATTCTAAGAACAATGATTACAAGGTAGTGAGACTTGTATATCTCAGTCAAGATCATGAAGGCGACAAGAGAGCTTGCCCTGAAGTTGAGCTGTACTCACTCAGTTCAGGGTCATGGAAAAGCATTACTGCAGCTGCTCCCAAGTATGAAATTGCTCAGACCATTTGGTCTCAGGTTTTTGTCAATGGGGCCATCCATTGGATTGCGTTTTGTAGAACAGGAAATGGTTTTCACAATGTGGTTTTGGCATTTGATGTGAGCAATGAAGTTTTTCAAGAGATTGAGCTGCCAGAAGATTTAGCTTGTGTGGTTCCAACTGATGATCACATGGTCATCTCAGTTTCTGGCAAGTCCATTTCTGTAAAGCACTATGATCCAAATAGACATAATCATTGTTGTTATATATGGGTTATGAGAGAGTATGGGGTGGTGGAGTCATGGACAAAGCCATTCACAATTGATCTAAAGGTCATCCCTAATTTGCGACTAGTGAAGGTTATGGGGTCTAGGAAGAATGGTGAGTTGCTATTAGAAATGTATGGAGGAAAGAGAGGAGAGTTGGTCTCTCATGATCCTAAGAACAACATAAATGAGTTTCTTGGAATTCATACAGATCCGGGGTATTCATGTATCGAATATTATATGGAGAGCCTCGTTCTACTCACAAATTGATATTGCTGTTGAAGGAGCAAGCTGAGGAAGAATGGAATTGTAAGTGCTTTAATATAGCTCATTTTAAGTTTTCACCAATTGCATACCACAGTTCATTTCTGAGCAGATGTGCCATTTTCATTTTCAGGTAGCGTTCGATGGATTTTGTATCAATTATATTCGATTGATTGGTAAGAGAACCTGACTTTTAATAGCACCTTCTGAGTGCAGCCACTTCATATGGTCAAGAAACAGGGGATCTGTAAGAGAAGAGAAAGTGGAAACATAAATAAAAGCTCTGTACTGTGGTGGCATATCTTGTCACAGATAATCCTCATCCTACATATATAGATATGTACTCTTTTTTTCTTTTGGGTTGTGTTGTTATAGAAAATGTACGTGTTCTTAATTCTTTTTTTTTTTTTTTTTAACTTGTTTATATATTTTTATGCTCTTCAAGCATCTTTGTATTATATCCATCAACAATATACACGTATCCTAAGGATATATACTATGTAAGGTCCGTAAGGAATAAGGATAGAAGCTGCTTATCATATTATTCGAGTAGGACTTTAATCACCAAATTATCTTTTAATTTGCTTTAACTTTTATTAAACAATTTGGTATCTGTGAAAAAAACAATTTGGCTCATAAAAGACAATTAAAAAGTCATGAAAATCTTATTAAAAAGTCATAAATTGGCTCATAAAAGACAATTTGGCTTATGAATCGTCATCTGAGCTTTGCATCTTCGGTGAGTGAGGAGCTCTGCCAATCAACATCATCCAGCTCTGCTACATATTCTTGTAAGTAAACTCTTATTTAATTATCTAATTCTATGCCAAATATTCAGATATCAATTGTATGGGAAAGTGATCATTTACATGGGCATCCATGAGATATAGATGTATGCAATTCATTCTTGATATGAGGAACTGAACAATTTCTTAGCTATCAATCATTTGATGTAATACAGGTAAGTGGTCGGCAGCATTTGGGTAGCGTCAGTTTCATCTATGTTGGGCACATACCTCTGCTAAAGTACAGTATGAAGACCCTTTGTTCACTGCAAACTGCATTTTAGCCTAAAATGCAGTTTGCAGTGAACAAAGGGTCTTCATATATACTCTTCACAACCATTCCAAAGCTGTTTCCACTCCGATCCTTCCTTTGTCAGCTTACCGCTGTTCTGTCTGTTGTCTATTCTGCATGTGACTCACGCCAGATTTGGTTGGAGGCGTCAAATTTGCAGATTAGTTTGATGCTCAAGAGTTCCAGCGTCCAGAGAGGTAGCTTTGAAGAGCTTTTGTGCATTCGAGTGTGACCTCGTGAATTCGAGTGTATAACACAATTCCTGCTTTCCTGATTATTACAAATAAATCTTTAGGTTTTTTGGAACTGATTATTTTCTTTTAGTCCAGGTTGTAGGCAAGTCTTCTGATTTTGTATTTATCATAGACGACAATTACACCAAGCTACATGTATAGCTCACATTGAAGCTTGAAGCATTTAGAATGGCATGGAAGTTGTCAAGATGTTGGGATGTTACTTCGGTAATTTACAAAAATCATAACTTGAAGCTCTTGGTTGGTTTATGAGTGTTTGTGGCATGGATTGGATTGGAACTGCATGTTGTGTGTGAGTTTTGTTGCAAGGACAGGGATAACTTTTACCATTCTCGACAAGGATAACTTCATATTCAATTATTCAAAGAGCAGTTTGTCTTGTATTCGTATTGGTGGCTTTCAAATACCATGTGCATATCTGAAGATGGCATGGCAGAAATGCAAAAATGCTCTTTCAGGAGTTCTAAGCGAGGTTTTCATTATTGTATAATATTTTGTGATCTAATAGTTTATTTCACGGTATTCCATTGAGGGCAGCATAAGGAGTCCATCCTAAATCCAGAACATTACTTCCAGTTTTTCTTTGGCCAGTCATCATTACTTCTTGACTTCTAGTTAACTTATGTTGCATAGCTTCTTGGTTGCATAACTTATTTTACTGATAAATCTTTTTACAACATCACTGTTATGTTTTATTGTTTGACATAAGTAATCATGAGATGTAGCAAGATGGATGCAGTTCATTCTTGACATGCATGAGGACCTGAACAATTTCTTAGCTATCACTAATTTTTCTATAATACAAGTACAGCATTTGGGGAGCGCAATGCACTTACCTCTGCTAGCGTCAGTTTTATTTACATACTGCACATACCTCTGCTGCAGTGCACTTGACAGTGAGTTAAGGAATACAAGCGCACTGGTCTTCACAAGCATTCCGAACTTGTTTCCACCTGGGACCCTTACCTATGTCTGCTTACCGCTGTTTGATCTGTTGTTTACTCTGTACGTAGGCCATGCCAATGTTGGGTAGCCGCTCAGATCTGGTTGGAGGCGTCAAATTTGCAGATTAGTTTGACACTCAAGCATCCAGCATCTAGAGAGCTGCCTTTGAGGAGCTTTTGTGTGCTCGATTGTGACCTCGTGAGTCCGAGCGTACGACACTGCTTTCCTTTTTTGATCTTGATGCATTTTGGTCCCAGTTTTAGTATTCATCTCCTGCTCCTTGTTGCATTAAGACTCCTAATTAATGTAAAAGAGTTGAAAAGAGTGAGATTAGTTAGTGTACGTGATTAGAAGAACTTATTTGTTCTACATTGTAATCTTCTTCTTTCTTTAGTTGATCATGGTCATCTTTTGTAGATGTTGCCCATGATAAACAATCATCATCAGCTAATGTCTATCCAACGCCAGAGCCTCAAGAGTCCCCAACTCATCCAAAGGCTACGTCTTTATCCTCTGGGTCATATCCATCTATTGGATCATCATCAGATTCTATTAGATAGTGTTTGCTTTGCTATTATCTCTTTATGTATCACTTATCCTCCGTATAAAAGATGTCTTGTATCTTAGATAGGTCTTTTGTATGTTTTTGCTATATATTGAATGAAATACAGAATCCTCAATAACTCTGAGGATTATAATTCATATTATGGTATCAGAGCCATAAAAGTCACACGACTTCCTTATACTCTGGTTATTTTCTTTTTCTGTATTTCATGGCTTCTATCTCACAACCTAGTACTCCTGTCACCAATCAGGATGAAATACCTATCCCAGCTTCATTCGTTGCACCTCCAATCATGTCCACCACCACTACCACTGTTATCACTTCTCCTTTTCCTACCCTTCCTGTCAAACTTACTAAAATTAATTTTCTGGCCTGGCGTGCTCAAGTCACTCCACTCATTAAGAGCAGGGGTTCTGTGGAGTTTTGTGGATGGCTCCAGCAAATGTCCACCTGCCTTTATTGAACAAGATGTGGTCAATCCCGCCTTTGAAGAGTGGATTCAAAAGAACCAGATTGTGCTTAGTTTTATCAACACTTCTCTCTCTGAACCTATTATGGGAGGAGTTGCGTTGAGTACTTGTGCTTATGATACTTGGACGGCACTTGAGGCACGATATGCCTCTCAATCTCAACATCGAATTCTGGCGTTGCGTAATGAACTATTGCGTACTACACGAGGTGATGCTTCTATTTCTACATTTTTTGAGAAAATTAATCGTCTTTCCGATCTCTTATCTGTGGTAGGACAACGTGTTCCTGAAAGTGAGTTGGTTTCCATTATCATGGACGGTGTTGGTCCGTTATATGACAACACAGTGAGTTCTGCTCAAGCTTGTGATAGTTTGATCTTGCTTGAAGGTCTTGAATCTCTGCTTTTGACAGCTGAACGACGATATCGGAATCAAGGGCTCTTAGGACATGATACTGAACCGCCATTGCAAGCCATGAGTGCTAATCGTGGCAGAGGTCGTGGAGGCTGTGGTGGTCGAGGTTCTCACAATTACCAGGCTCACAACTACCACGGGTCACGTTTCCATGAGTCTCCACATGCGTTTGCTCACGGCCCTACTACTAATCCATATTCTCCCCATAGGCGTTTTACTCCTGGTATGTTTGCTACCAGTTTTATTGGTAATTCAATTACTAATCGAAATGCTTCTATTCTTGGTCCAGCTCCACCGAGTTCCTCTTCTTTTGGTTTTTCAAATAGCAATCACACAGCCACAAACAATTCCACTGGGCGTGTTCAGTGTCAAATCTGCGGCAGAACAAATCATTCTGCTATTGATTGCTACCAACGTATGAATCGTGCTTATGAAGGTCGAGTCCTGCAAGTAAACTCTCTGCCATGGCTACCACTTCACAAGGTGGACAGGATCCCAATCACTGGTTGCTTGATACATGTGCTAGTGCTCATATTACACACACGCTTGATAATCTTCAACATCCACGAGATTTTCAAGGAGATACTGTTGGTGGTGTGATTACCGGTTCAGGTTTGAACATTCATAAAACTGGTTTTAAAAATTTTATTCATGATTCTAAGTTTTATTCTCTTTCTCCTCTTCTTTATTCTCCTCATGCTTCCGCCAATATTCTTTCTGTTCATTATTTCCTTAAAAATAATAATTGTAACCTTTTGCTTTCTCCTGATTCTTTTTGTTTGAAGGATAGAACTTTGGGGAAGATCCTTTTCCACGGCACGAGTAAAGATGGGCTCTATCCCATTGTTCTTCCTCGCTCCAGTTCCAGTCTCAAAGTTTATCATTCCAATAAAGCTGATGTGCATAAATGGCATGAGCGTTTAGGGCATCTGTCTTCTGCTGTTTTGAATATTTTACATTTCTACCTCGGTTTTTCAATAAAGGACAAGTCTTTTTGTGGTTCTTGTCCGCTAGGCAAATCTACTAAGTTACCTTTTGGTGTTTCGGATTTTGTTGCTAGTCGTCCTTTTGAGTTAGTGCATATGGATGTATGGACATCTTCCATTTTATCACATGATGGATTTCGCTATTTTGTTAATTTTGTTGATCACTTTTCCAAGTATACCTGGGTGTTTCCTTTACGCAGAAAATGTGATGTTTATGATGTTTTTTGTAGTTTCCTTAAATATGTCTCC
Source organism: Dryas drummondii (assembly GCA_003254865.1). Classification (NCBI taxonomy): domain Eukaryota; kingdom Viridiplantae; phylum Streptophyta; class Magnoliopsida; order Rosales; family Rosaceae; genus Dryas; species Dryas drummondii. The sequence goes on along the minus strand of QANW01004346.1, from coordinate 31,974 downwards.
ACTCAATTTTCTTCTTCCATTAAACAATTGCAAAGTGATAGTGGTACGTGGCGAGTATCTCAGTACTCGTTTTCAAACTATTTTAACGGATAATGGTATTTTTCATAAAATCACTTATCCACACCATCCTGAACAAAATGGTGTCGCTGAACGAAAACATCACCATCTTATAGATACTACTTTAACTCTTCTTGCTCATGCTCATATGCCATTAACTTATTGGGTGGATGCTTTGCACACTGCTACTTTTCTTATCAATTGCATGCCTTCTTATCGTCTTAAAAAATTGTCTCCTTACCAAATATTATTTAACAGAAAACCTGATTATTCGACGTATAAGGTGTTTGGATGTGCTTGTTATCCATATTTACGCCCCTATAATCCTCATAAATTTGTTTTCCGATCCAAACAATGTATCTTTCTCAGCTATTTCTTAAATTATAAAGGATATCGTTGTCTTGATCATGCCACGGGGTCGAGTTTATTTGTCTAGGCATGTTCAGTTTAATGAGTCTCTTTTTCCTTTTACATTATTGTCTTCTCCATCTAAGGATTCTCTCTTCACATATCACCATGGTTCCATTGTGGTCTATTTGCTTATTTATGTTAATGATATTCTCATTAATGGAACTAGCATTGCTACTATTAATTTTTTGATTACTGAGCTTGCTCGCCTTTTCTCTATGAAAGATCTTGGCGATGTTCATTATTTTTTGGGTGTTGCCATTACCCGATCTCCTGCAGGAATGTTTGTGAATCAGGAAAAGTATGTTCGTGACTTGCTCATCAAATATGACATGCTTCATGCCAAGCCGGTTTCCACTCCTTGCACTCCTCATCGTCTTAGTCTGCTTGATGGTGCTCCCTTGCCTGATCCGTTTCCTTATCGGAGTGCCGTGGGTGCTCTTCAGTATCTTACCATTACTCGCCCAGATATAACATTTGCTGTTAATCAAGTCTGCCAGTTTTTACATGCACCAACTACCACTCATTGGGCTGCAGTTAAACGCATCGGTATGTGAAGGGTACCCTTACTCATGGCATTCTTTACACTCCTGGATCCTTGCACATTAATGGGTTTTGTGATGCGGATTACGCGGGTGATCCAGATGATCGGGTGTCTACTGGAGGATATTGCTTGTATTTAGGTTCTAATTTGATTGCCTGGCAGTCCAAGAAACAGCGTGGTGTTTCTCATTCCAGCACGGAGGCAGAGTATAGACAGCTCGCCTATACTGCTGCATCTATCTCTTGGCTTCATCATTTGTTCAAAGATCTTCGTCTTCCTTTGTCCAAGCCTTCCTTATGGTGTGACAACGTAAGTGCTATTTCTCTTGCTTCTAATCCTATATTCCATTCTCGCATTAGACATGTGGAGGTGGATTATCATTATATCCGTGAGAAAGTGGTTCGTAATGAAATAGCTGTCAAGTTCATTTCTTCTCATGATCAAATTGCCGACATCATGACTAAAGGGTTACCTTCTTCTCGTTTTCACGATCTTACTTCCAAGCTTCCGGTGCTTCTTCCTCCGTTCAGCTTGCGGGGGCATGATAAACAATCATCATCAGCTAATGTCTATCCAACGCCAGAGCCTCAAGAGTCCCCAACTCATCCAAAGGCTACGTCTTTATCCTTTGAGTCATATCCATCTATTGGATCATCATCATATTCTATTAGATAGTGTTTGCTTTGCTATTATCTCTTTATGTATCACTTATCCTCCGTATAAATGATGTCTTGTATCTTAAATAGGTCTCTTGTATGTTTTTGCTATATATTGAATGAAATACAGAATCCTCAATAACTCTGAGGATTATAATTTATATTAGCCCATTTAGGGGTGAACCATGTAAATTTTGTCTAGCTTGCATGGTTGTTGCTCTTTTGCATCTATTTTTTCCCTTGAGTGTGCATGACCTCGGGGTTAAGAATTTAATTAACGAAATGAAACAAAGAAAAGAAAGTGATGGGTCAAAGGTATTTGAAGAATTTAATTTTCGATGTGCCATATTTCCCATCACTTTGTTTCTAATCTCTTCAATCATCTCTGAAATAGGAAGTGACCTCAGCTCTAAAATTCAGAAACTAAATGACTCAGATACATTGTTGCATACCTTGATCCAGCCTCATACCTGCTACCTTTGAAGAAAGCACATTCCACCAATTTTCATTGGGAAAATCTTCCAAAAAATCAATCACAGGTTCACTGCCTTCTTTCTTCATCTTGCCCATGTAATGGTCAAAAGCATACTCTGTACGCGCATAAGCATAACACATAAACAAGTGTTTCATAATCTAGCTTGTCCATGTAATGGTCAAAAGTCTGCTCGGTACGCGCATAAGCATAACACATAAACAAGTGTAAAACCCTCTCATGCATATATTTATTGTTGGTTGTCGGATATCTATTTGCAAGGTTCTTTTTCAAATGTTAATAACAGAACCCATAAGGGCAAGCCGAAAAACATGAGCAATAACATTGATAAGACGTAGATTCCAATATGTAATTCAAGTAATTATCCTCTTTTGAGGAAGCAAAAACTCAAAAAACATTTCCATATATGAAAGTAATTATCCTCTATCTTTTTTTTTCCTGCGTTCTAGAGTATCGTCACTGTTCTAAAGTGGCAATTATTTATAGTCATTGTCGAACAGTGGCTATTCTCACTGAGCAACAACACCAAAAAAAAGGTAACTAATATAAATCTTATGTATTTTTCTTGCATAAATATGTCAAAAGAGCATGAAACCATTATAAAACACTAAAAAATACCCTTATGGAGTCACATCCATCATGCATTATCATGTTCGTCACTGCAAAGTTACTGTTAGACAGTGGCTATCGATGTAGAGTTACTGTAAGATAATGGTAATCGACACTGGACATCACCAAATGTGCAAAGAAGTAGCCACAAGCAAAAGAACATGGGACACAATAAATTTCATAGAATGTAGTAGTGGACGCTTCCTTAGCATGTTTTTTTTTTTTTTTGTTAGTTTGAGCGCCCATTTTTTTAAAAGGCGGTGTTAATTTTTTTTATTAGGTGAACCCTTATAACATTTAATAAGTTTATTTATCATTAAGGGTTGTAAAATGAACTTTAAAACATTTTATGTAAGAAATAAGCCCATCTTTTTTTTAAAAAAAAAATGGTGCTCAAACTGACAAAAAAGCACGTTAAAACTTGCTAAGCTCACATCTGGAGCTCTACAGTGTCAAATGCCACTATTTAATAGTAACTCTACACCGATAGCTACTGTTTAAAAAAGAGTGCTGCTATTTGCACACCCTTTTTTGTTCTCTTGGCACACCCCTATTAAAAAAAAAATTAAAGAGAAAAGACCACTCAGTCCCTCTCCTCTTTCCCTTTCTTTATCATTCTCTCTATTTTTTCTCCCATACCCCCCCCCTCCTTCCTGCAACTTTTTTTTTTTTAGTTTTCTTTTTCTACTTCTTCCCCCACACCCCCACCCCGACCCTTTCTCTTTCTCTCTCTTTTCCCACCCCCACTCTTTCTCTTCTTTTTCCCCCTACCCTGACCACCTCTCTCCCTCCCCCACCTACACCCTCACCCTTACCCGACCACCCCTCTTTCTCTTCCCCACTCCACAGCTGCTCCTCCAGCTAGCTCACCATCGCCAGAGAGAAGAAAACTAAAAAAAAAAAATTGTAGGTGGTTTGGCGGACCAGTGTTGAAACCACCGATTTCGTTCGGCATGTACCCGCCCAACAATCCTATTCTATTCGAAAGGTACCTGTCGAACGAAACCACTGGGTTCGGCACTGGTCCGTCAAACCTACTACAAATTTTTTTTTTTTTTTTTTTTATGTTTCGGGTCTTTGGCTGTTTGCTTGGGCGAGAGAGAGAGAGAGAGGTGGTGGCTGGTGCATGTGGGGAGGGGGTGGGGAAAGAGAGAGAAAGAGAGGGTGGGTGTGTATTGTTTGAATGGATTGGGTGAGGTGTGTAAGAGAAATTTATTAAGATTAATGAATTTGAGTATTTAAGTAATTGGAAGGGGTGTGTATATGAAAAATTTTAATAGTGAGAGGAGTGTAGGGGTGTAAAGTGAGAAAAAATGTAAAAGAGGTGTGCAAAAAGAAAAAAAAAAGATGTGCAAATAGCAGCACTCTTAAAGAAAGCTTATTTTCCATTCTAGGCTTAAAAAACAAAATCGTTTTTTATCTTCACCGTTTTACCCAACTTTTCATTAACCCCGGCATTAAATACAATTTCATCCAATGATAGTCAATATAGTTTGAATAATTAGATTAAACCAATTTTATTGAAACGGTTCTAGTCTTCCGGAGTAGCTAAACCAGTGCATCATTCATTATTCCATTAGTTTTCTAGGGCAGGTAAATGAGTGCATCATTCATTATATTATTTTCTGTGTAACATTCATTATTTTGTACCCAAAAAACAAAAAAATAATAATAAATTAAAACAATAAATGGAGTAGGTAAATGGAGTGCATCATTCTAGAGTAGGTAAATGGAGTGCATCATTCATTATTTTATTATTCTTCTACAGAGTGGTGCATCAGCCATTAATATATAGTAAACAATAAATTAAAACACATATGTACTTCAAAATGTAGCAGATTAATTGGTTGTGCTAACTGGACAGGACAGGTGATAATCATCTCACTGGCCAATTAATGTATCCTAATTTATATCTTCTTGTCTTGTATGTGACAAATTGCCTGGAAGATTAATATTCAATTCTATTCAATATTTCAATCTAATAGGTGGATTAATTTTGAAAGAACTTTCCTCATACAAGACAACATGATATATATTAAACAAAGACTTTTGGTAACTGCCTGTAATATTAAACAACAATATCGGTAGTTGGAGTTATACATATCACTCCTGCTGGGTATGATTGTTGAAGGCAATTTGGTTCATACAAAAGAAGTTTTATATTAAACAGAGACTTAATTGGTCGATTATATATGAAACAAATTAAGTCGACCGTTGAAGTTATATATGAATCCAGCTGGGTGTCTTCAAGGCAGTGATTGGCTCACCAAGACAACAAGAAATTATGTATTAAAAAAAGTCGGTAGTGGAAGTTATATATCAATGCAATTTCGCACATAAAAGACAATTAAGATGACACAAGCACCCCAGCAAAATGCGCGTACAAGCACTTGGCCACTTGCCGGGTATACATTGGCCTAACACAGTCAAGTCAATATATAAAGTGGGTAGAACAAAGAACATAGCACGCCGATTCTGCATTTCCTACTTCATATTTCTCTTTTTCACTTGCAAGTTGCAATCTGTTTCAAACGTACGTGAAGAATATGGCTGAAGCACTCGTTAATGAACTCCTAGTCCGTTTGGCTTCAATCACAATTAACAAGGTCGACCGAGAGCTGAAACTAGTCAAAGGGGTTGACAAACAAGTTGCAGATCTCACCCGCAATCTCCAAGCCATTAAAGATGTGCTCGAGGATGCAGAGCTGAGACAAGTGGGGGAGGCCAGCGTGAGAGGATGGCTGAATGATCTCAAACAAGTTTCCAACGAGATAGACAACGTGTTAGATGAGTGGACCACTGAAATTCTGAAATACCAAATTCTGAAACAAGATGAGGAGGAAACTCAAAAAGCTCCTCTTACCAAGAAGAAGGTACGTTTCCACATTACCTCCCCTTTTTCTTCTGCCAAAGTCAATAAAGTCCTTCATCGCCGTGACATTGCTTTGAAGATTGAAGGTCTAAATGAAACATTGAATAAGATTGCTAATGACAGACAAAAGTATAACTTTCAAAACACAAAAAGACACTGTGGGGAACATCTTGGACGACAAAAGACTTCTTCTCTTGTTGATATATCGTTTGGTCGAGAAAATGAAAAGATAGATTTAGTAAGCAAGTTGGTAAATGAGAATAGTCAAGAAAGGAATGGCCCCCTTATCATCTCTATCATAGGGCAGGGAGGAACTGGAAAGACAAGTCTCTCCCAACACGCCTATAACCATCAAAGGGTGAAGGCTCATTTTGATTTGAGAATATGGGTTTGTGTCTCAGACCCTTTTGATGAGATCAAAATTGCCAAAGCTATCCTTGAAGGTCTTGCGGAAAAGGATACGTCAAATTTAAATGAATTGGAAACTTTAGTACAACGTATAAAAGAAAGCATTCAGGAAAGGAAATTCCTTCTTGTCCTAGATGGTGTGTGGAATCCAAAGCCTATACAGTGGGAAGAACTAAGCAAACTTCTGCGCAATGGAGGTATTGGCAGTACCATCTTGGTGACCACACGAAAGGTGGAGGTTGCTAAGATGATGGGAGCAAACAAGAACATAATCCATTTAGAAGGGTTAAGTGAAAAAGATTGTCGGTCATTGTTCTATTACTTTGCGTTCAGTGATTGGAAAAGAGACAACCTTAAAATGTTTGAAGTTGTTGGCAATTATATTGTAAAAAAGTGTAAGGGGTTGCCTCTTGCTGCAAAGACTTTAGGTAGTCTCATGTGCAGTAAGAAAAAATTGAAAGAATGGCAAGATGTTTTGAACAGTAAGATATGGGAATTAAAAGAGTTCGAGCAAGAGGTTTTCCAACCGCTATTACTAAGTTATTATGATTTGACCCCAACAATTAGACGTTGTCTTTTATATTGTGCTATTTTTCCAAAAGATTTTGTGATTGATAAAGATAATTTAATTGAGATGTGGATGTCACAAGATTATCTTGATGTTGAGGGAAAAAAAGAGCAAAAGAAAATAGGTCAAGCATATTTTGATGACTTAGTAATGCGGTCTTTCTTCCAAGATTTTGAAAGAGATGATGATGATGAAAATATAATAAGTTGCAAAATGCATGATATTGTACATGATTTTGTGCAATATTTAACCAAGAAGGAATGCTTTATTATGGAGATTAAGGGTTCTAATGAGAGAATAGAGCTGCCAGATGATAATATTCTTCATTTGACTGCGATATTTGCATCTGAAGGTCCATTTCTTATTTTTTTTTTGCAATTTTAAATTTCTGCGTACATTCACAATTTTTGATTCCAAAGTTACTACCATTGGATCAGATTTAATTTTGCAATTGAAATTCGTGAGAACTTTAAATTTGAGTGATAACCGTATCAAAGAAATTCCTGAAGAAATTAGTAAATTGATACATTTGAGATATCTTGATTTATCTCACAATGAAGATTTGAAGGCATTACCCGATGGTATATGTGAATTATACAACTTGCAAACCTTGCGAATTGATTCGTGCAGCGGTCTCAAAAAAGTACCCGATATGGGAAGGCTAATTAAATTAAAGCATCTTCATGTTAAAGGCACTCTGGGTGCAAACATAAAAGGCATTGGGAGATTAAGAAATTTGCAAACGGTAGATCAGTTTCATGTGGGTGCGAATAATGAAGGAGGATTGAAGTTAGAAGATTTGAAAAACTTGGACCACCTTCAAGGGAGTCTTGTGATTAGACACATAGCGTGTACGGAAGATGCGAGTCAGGCTGAGAAAGCACAATTGGTGAATAAGAAAGATCTCCTTCATTTGAAACTGGATTTCGGATGTCACTGTGAGTTTAGAGAAGAAGAGCATAAAAACAATGGAGAAATACTGAATGCCTTACAACCACATCCAGGTTTGGAATCTTTAGTCATCCGCAGGTGTTATAACACTACATCGTCTCCCAATTGGCTGATGTCTTTACCAAACTTGAGAAAGCTTGATTTTCATATTCCAGATTGCACGTTTTTGCCTCCTTTGGGGAAATTGTCATCCCTGGAATCTCTGGAAATTCACTACTGTAGAAAGATTGGAAAGATAGGAGTTGAGTTTTTGGGATTAATAGACGACAAGCAAACATCATCATCATCATCATCGTCACAGTCACAGACTTTGTTCCCCAAATTGAAACGCCTCGCATTCTACTACATGTATGTTTGGGAAGAGTGGGAAGGAGTGGAAGGGTGGAGGGAAGAGGAGGATTCTCATGATCAGATTACAATAATGCCCTCCCTCTCTTGGCTGGAATTTTATGAATGTCGAAAGCTAGAAACACTGCCCAACTTCCTGCGGAAGACACCACTACAGAATTTGAACATCTCTGGATGTCCAATTCTTGAACGTTGTTGCGAAGAAGGAAGTGGTAAGGAGTGGGACAAGATTTCTCACACCACAAACATCAGAGTGAATGGGCGGACTTTACAGAAAGACGGAGTTGGGATCCAGCAAGACAGATGAATCCTCATTCATCTGAGCTTTGCATCTTCGGTGAGTGAGGAGCTCTGCCGATCTCCATCATCCAGCTCAGCTACATCTTCTTGTAAGTAAACTCTTATTTATTTATCTAATTCTATGCCAAATATTCAGATATTAATTAATACAATCCCTACTGGCCTGCCATGATTTCATTTTACCTGATAATATAGGGCAGTTGGAAAACAATAATAGCTGCTCATAGGAAACTTATATAGATATGAAACCTAATAATAGAAGTATTTTTGGTCTCTATGTAGAGAAACTCTAAGTCCATGGCTTGGATGCTAAAAGAAAATGTTGTATAAAGTAGGAATTTTAATTAGTACATATTAAAGTATTAATATGTACTAATTAATACTCTCTCTATATCTCTCTCTCTCTCTCTCTCTCTCTCTCTCTCCCTCTCCCTCTCCATCTCCATCTCTGTCTGTCCCCTCTAGTTCAGTCATTTTGAGAGTATATAAAAGAGGAACTGTATCTTTTTGGATGTATGATATTGTCATTCATGATTCGTTGGGGAGGTATCATTCTTTTAACTGTTGATATATGGGCATTGCAGGCTTATTCCACAGTTGGTACACCTGACTATATTGCTCCAGAAGTTCTGTTGAAGAAAGGTTATGGGATGGAATGTGATTGGTGAGTATTTATGAATTTTAGTGATAGGGTGTGTGGTTGTGTAATGCTAATGAATAAATTCCACAGTGTTTTAGATATCAATTGAGATCTCTTTACCAAAGATTCCATGTTCAATAAACAATTAATCAATTTGAAGGCTATGTGACCTAGCAGTCACCATTTTTACTACCTTTCATATTGTAATGGAACCATTTTGGAAATTGGTACATGCCATGGTATTGTTTTGGACCACAATCAAAAAGCTACTTTGTTTTTGGATCCCTGGATTGACCAAGTTGTGATGTTTGTTAATACACAGGTGGTCACTTGGTGCTATTATGTATGAAATGCTCGTGGCCGGGTTACCCACCCTTCTATTCCGATGATCTGATGTCAACATGCAGGAAGGTAAATTTGGAAATATTGAAAATTTGACCGAAACTTTTCTCTCTTTAAAAGTCTCAAACATAATATGGTCTGTCTTGCTTGTCTCTTGCAGATAGTAAACTGGAAAATTCATTTGAAATTTCCAGAAGAAGCAAAGCTTTCTCCTGAGGCGAAAGATCTTATTAGTAAACTCTTGTGTAATGTCAGCCGGAGGTTGGGAACAAACGGGGCAGATGAAATAAAGGTGTTGTATGGTGTGTTCTGTTCTTAATTTCTTGGATTTGTCATGAACTTGTTGCATATAATGGAAATTACCTTGCTGCTGCTTCGTATTTTTAGATTCATCCTTGGTTTGATGGTACTGAATGGGATAAACTTTATCAAATGGATGCTGCGTTTATTCCTGAGGTTAATGATGATTTGGATACTCAAAATTTTGAAAAGTTCGAAGAGGTATAGATTTTCCTCAATATTTGTGGATTTTGTGAAGCTACTTGTGTTGAGCATATCATCTTGCTCATGATTTTGTATTTACTTATTTTCGGTCTGCAGGCTGACACCCAAACTCAGACTTCATCCAAAACTGGTCCCTGGAGAAAGGTGAGCTTTTGAGTTTTATTTGTTCTTAGCTATTGTCACTAATTTATATATAGCATTGCTGCCTCCTTTGTATATTATATAATTTGCATTACAAGCTTTAGTGCAGTGTCTGTTTTATTAACTCTATTGCTTCTTAACAGAATATATATTGTTTTATTTATATATTGGCATTCAATCAAGGTTTAAAATTAAAATTTTGTTAAATTTCACGTTTGAAGTTCAGAAGTTTGAAATCAAGGTACCTGTTGGTCATACAATAGTCTTAGTTTCAGCTTAAAACTGAATTCATAATTATAAACTTCATGGAAGCTTACATTCATGTTTCTGTTGGTAATTGTGTTTGCAAAGGCATTCTTTGACTTTGTAGGAATTGATATGAAGAGTTATTCTAAGCTTACAAAGAGTGATAGCTACCCCTACCCCACCCCCAAATCTTTTCAAATATTAACTCATTTTCTCCTCACATTTTACCCTCCATTTTGCAGATGCTCTCCTCCAAGGACATTAATTTTGTGGGCTACACATATAAAAACTTTGAGATTGTTAATGATTATCAAGTGCCTGGGATGCGTACGTCTCTCTCTCTCCCATGAACTTGCATGAGAACTTTATCTTTTTTTACTTATTGTTATCAGTTCAAAGTTTTTTGGGATTAATAGACGACAAGCAAACATCATCATCATCATCGTCACAGTCACAGACTTTGTTCCCCAAATTGTGATTGACGCGTGAGTTGGGCAACTGTAGCTCTCTACATGATGTGGTCTCTTGTGGTTCTTATTCTGTTCCTTGAGAGGGAATTCTGAGCCCTGCCACCACCATCTGGCCTTTGTGCTTGCCCTCTGGTTTTATACCCTTTATTTTGCTATGTTTATTTTCTTTCTGCTTTGGTAGTTCTGAATCCTGCTGTTGTTTGTTTATTAGTCTTTTGGTTTTGGTAATGGGCTGGGTGCCATCCCCCCATTGCCTCCTTTCCCTGTATTTCTGTTGTGACTAGAAGTGTATCTTGTGACCAAGTGTATTAATTAGGCTTAAAATTTTGATTCTTTATTTGATTTTATCTATTTCCAAAACTTGGCTTACCCACTTGGTACAAGTACAACCTTTGAACATCTTTAACGTATATACCACATCTACATATATATTGAGAAATTTAAACTTTAACCCTTGTGGTGGTCATGGCCACAAAAAAAAAAAACCATTGTGGTGGGTCTAGTCTCTGTTTTATTTGTTTCTCTTTCAGCTACAATTCTACAACATTGCTTGAAGAGCAGAGATACAATGAATGAGAAACTATTTGGCCAATGGCTAGCATCAAAAAATTCTCTTCGAATGTTTGTTCAGCTTCCATTTGTTGGATCAATCATCTGTAAGCTAAAGGATCAAGATGCCTATATATTCATGTATTATTGTGTAACCTTTGATCATCTAGTGATATGGATTCTCAGGAAATTCTCCCCGATAGCCAAAAATCTCTCTTAAATTTTTTTTTTCTTTTTATCAATTTTTTGTTGTTGTTACATTGGAAAGAAATCGAACCCTTAACCTTTCTTAATTCTAAACAACATTTCTTAATTCTAAACAATAATAATTTGCTAGGGGCTAAAGGGCCAAAGGAAAAGACTAATAAAATAGTTAGTAAGGGAGCTTACGTGGATCATAAGTTCATGCAATATGATAAGCATCAAAGTGAAAATCATATGCAGGCAAATGATAATTTATGGTCAGGAAATTTGGAGGTCATATGCCTCAAAGTGGTTTTTGAGTTCTTGTTTTATGGTGTTGGGGACAGGTGGAGTCCCCCGAGTAGTACTCCTTAATGGTGTTATGTTGTGCACAACTTTCCACATACACAATTTGTGATAATTTAACTATAAGTAGAGTTGTTATAACAGTAGTGGGAAATTATGGAGGAGAACAAAGAAAGATTAATAAAATAGCTATAATAATGGAAAAGGAAAACGAGATTGATGAAAATTCAGAGAGAAGAAAAATGTGTTCAAGAAAGAGAAAAAGGAACAAAGTGGGTTGTGAAAAATAAAAAATAAAGCCGTAAAGGAATAGATAAAGCCGATAAAAGGTGGGAGACAAATATATATGTTTTTGTTCAATCCAGCACGTACTCTACAGCATAATTAGGTAGGTAACGCTTTTAATGAAACTTTAAATTAGGCCACTAATAAAAAATTTAAAAGGTTCTTAGAAATGACTATGCGCGTGCATATAAGGTCAATTGTAGCAGCAGATTTGTGGTGAATTTTACCTATTATGCCCAATAGAGAGAGAGAGAAAGAAAGCTGATGGAGGAGAGAGGGATGGAGGCGGGGTGAGGATGGTGGTGGTGTGTTACTGTCGGTGGTGGAAGGAAATAAAGGAATGATTTTGGTGGTGGTGGACTAAATTAATTGCTTGCAAACATAAACACAGGGACCAAATTGACAATTTTGAAAACACAAGGAACAAAATTGATTACAAGGTAAAATACAGGGACTAAAAATGTATTTTTCCCTTTTTTCTTTATCTTGTAATCTCAATCAGTGTTTTTTTACTTGTTGGTTGTTAAAATTATATTATATGTTATCACCAAAAAATATTATATTATATTATTAAAGAAGGACAAGATTTTATTTAGAGAAATTTTATTCAATAATCCATTTAAATACCCCTTAAACTTTTTTTGCCACCTAACCCCAAAACTAACTATAATGACCCTTTTGCCTGTGAAATATCTATAATACCTTCCATATAAAACCTATTTTTTTATTGTAGCTTTTTTTTTTTTCCCTTTATGTTCCCCAGCCAACCACAACCCTATCGCCACCGCACCACTTGCCGGCCCAGCAGTCGGTGCCCCCATCCCCTGTCGTTGCAGTAAACCCAGCAGATGCAGCAGCAAACTCAGAAAAATTCAATGACAAAAAACCCACGTCGCCCAGCAAAACCCATAAAATTTTCAAATTTGGTAGCCACATGGTCGAATTTGTGGTCGCCACATGGCTATAGCACATTCCATCATGTGACGAACACAAATTTGACCATGTGGCGACTACAAATTCCACTAGATTTGGGTTTTCAAATTTTTTTTGTTTTTCAAATTTGGGTTGGGAGAGAAGATGATGAGTCGCTGATCGGTGCCCACCACCATCCTCCACCTCCCCCACCGACATCTCATCTTTGTCTCTCTCTCTCTCTCTCTCTCTCTCAACCTATTTAGAGAAAAACCCAGATCTAGATTTTCAAATTGTGTTTTGTTTTTTTCAGATTTCGGTTGAGAGAGAAGGGAAGATAGATAGAGAGAGGAGATAACGGGTGTTGGCCGGTGATGGAGGTCGTTCTCCATGGTTGCTGCAAGAAGAAGGTGGAGGAAGGTTTGGCTGCTTCAGTAACTCGCCACATGGTCTATATTTGGACTGCTTGGTTGCCACAGGGTATCTGTATAGGGGTGTTTTGGTATGAAAAATACAAAAATGTCATTATAGTTAGTTTTGAGACTAAAGGGTCAAAAAAGTTTAATGGGCATTTAAAAGGGTTATTGAATAAAATTTCTCTTTTATTTATGTACCCGATAGCACAATTATTTATATTTTCTCAACATTACCAAACACAGAAAGAAAATCTTACATTCTCTTTTCTATAGAAAATGCATAGGAATTGAGTTTACAATAATTCAATTATGTGAACCAAATAGCCCTTAGTATTTAAGTCTTGAGTTTTAGGTGGAGACCAAAACTTGGAAATTATTAGAAAAATTGGGCCAAGACATTCAAGTATTCAACAACTCACTCAGTCACTCTATATGAAGTGGGTAAGAGAAAGGCGGTAGCATGCCCGCCATTCTGCATTTGCTACTTCTTATTTCTCTATCTCTCTCTTTTTCACTCTCACTCAGTTTCAAACTTTCTCCTCAACAATATGGCTGAAGCACTCGTTAATGTACTCCTGGAACGTTTGGCTTCAATCACCATCGACAAGATCAACCGAGAGCTGAAACTAGTCACAAGTGTTGACAAACAAGTTGAAGATCTCACCCGCAATCTCCGGGCTATTAAAGATGTGCTCGAGGATGCAGAGCTGAGACAAGTGGGGGAGGCCAGCGTGACACGTTGGCTGAATGAGCTGAAAGAAGTTTCCAACGAGATAGACAACGTGTTAGATGAGTGGAGCACTGAAATTCTAAAACACCAAATTCTGAAACAAGATGAGGAGGAAACTCAAAAAGCTCCTCTTACCAAGAAGAAGGTACGTTTCCACATTCCCTCCTCTTTTTCTTCTGGCAAAGTCAATAAAGTCCTTCATCGCCGTGACATTGCTAAGAAGATTGTAGATCTAAACGAAAGGTTAAAGAAGATTGCTGATGACAAACAAAAGTATAAGTTTAAGTTTCAAAACACAGAAAGACGAGGAGGTGAACAACTTGGACGACAAAAGACTTCCTCTCTTCAAGATATATCGTTTGGTCGAGAAAATGAAAAGATAAACTTAGTAAACAAGTTGGAAAATCAGAGCAGTCAAAAAAGCAATAGCGAACTTCTTGCCAAACTTAGTACTCTAACATTTCAAGTCTGTGAAAAGCTAGAAACACTGCCCAACTTCCTGCGGAAGACACCACTACAGAATTTGGTGATCAACTATTGTGAATCACCACTATTATCCAATGCTTGCAAAGAAGGAAGTGGTAAGGAGTGGGACAAGATTTCTCACACCATAAACATCAGAGTGAATGGGCGGACCTTACAGAAAGACGGAGTTGGGATGCAGCAAGACAGATGAATCCTCATTCATCTGAGCTTTGCATCTTCTGTGAGTGAGAAGCTCTGCCAATCTCCATCATCCAGCTCTGCTACATCTTCTTGTAAGTAAACTCTTATTTATTTATCTAATTCTATGCCAAATATTCAGATATCAATTGTATGGGAAATTGATCATTTACATGGGCATCCAGGAGATATAGATGTATGCAATTCATTCTTGATATGAGGAACTGAACAATTTCTTAGCTATCAATCATTTGATGTAATACAGGTAAGTGGCCGGCAGCATTTGGGTAGCGTCAGTTTTATCTATGTTGTGCACATACCTCTGCTAAAGTACAGTATGAAGACCCTTTGTTCACTGCAAACTGCATTTTAGCCTAAAATGCAGTTTGCAGTGAACAAAGGGTCTTCATACTCTTCACAAGCATTCCAAAGCTGTTTCCACTCCAACCCTTCCTTTGTCAGCTTACTGCTGTTCTGTCTGTTCTGTAGGATAAAAACAGCTTAATCTGGTTCATTATTCATAGCATCCTAGAGAACAACAGTACAAAGAAGAACAAATAATGAAAGAAAAGAAATGAAGAAGATGAGGCTACTTGTATTCACTTTTAATAGCTAATTCATATCATTTCATTCTATAGGTGGCTGAAACATGTCATGCTTACCATTCATTGTATTTGGCTTGTTTTGATATGTGATTCTCATCATATTCCAAAACCAGAAATCCAAAGGACTCTTCTTGTTTCAAAATCAAGGGCAAGACCAGTGGATCTAAATATTGATTCAGCATGATGGATAGATCTTTTCTGACCTCCACCAATTATGTATATAATTTCCTTAATTGATTATGTAATCTCGATCTTGTATGTAAATAGGGAAAGATTTATACTCTATTGCATAGGCATAGCAGCTCCTCTATATAGAGATGTTGCCCTGTACATTTGTATTATTCATTCATCAATGAAATTGAGTTAAGTTACATTTTTCTCACTTCTTGTTGCTAATTAGTTATTCACTTTGTTCATCAATTACTAGCTTCTTGTTTTTTAGGTGCTCTCCAGTTTCTTCTTGTTGTTAACACTTAACAGAGGTAACAGTGCAGGATAATACTTATTGCCTATATAGTTTTGGGTGACACATAACACTTATTCGTCTCCTATTTATATGTGTTTTTTTTTTTCTTTCTATTATGTTCATGATGAAAATTATGGTTTTTTAAGCCTCAATTTGATAATATTTTTCAACTCTAAATAATAAACGCTTAGGCCATCCACAGTGGTGAGAGTGAGAGTAAGACATAGCCTGAAAAGTGATTTTTTGTCCTGAGAGTGAGAGTGATATGTGCTGAAGCTACAGTGGTGCTGAGAGTAATGTAATTATATATAATTAAATTAAGCCTAAGTTAGATTAAGTTATAGTTAAGTTATAATTTATAGCTTAAATATTTATAAAAATTATACCATTAGTTTTATTTTAAAGAGATATTTAATATAAGGTCAATATTGACTATATTTGGATTTATAATTTTATTACCTAAAATATAAATTATATATTTTGTCTCCACCAATACCTTTATTTCATTTAACCAACATAAAACAAAAAAACAATACCTTTATTTCATTTCACCAACATAAAACAAGAAAATTTAAGACAAACAGAAATAAACATAAACAAATAAAACAAAAAACAAACACAAAACGACAGCCACACAAACAAACACAAACAAACACACAATGGTATTGGAGACATCTTCAACATTTCGGCGTTCATCGCCGGCGTTGGCGTCGTGCTTGGCCACGACTTCCTTCTCGCTTCCAAAGGTGCTGGACCAAATCATTCTTCAGTTGCTGGTGGAGTGTTGTTGACCGTATCAACCTAACCCGGGAAAGCCGTTGCTCTAAAAGAATTGGCTGATAACTTTGGCCTTCATCATATGGTTCAGTGTCATACCGTGCCACAGCCCGGGAGATTCTTTCCTGAACGTGGTCAATGTCATCGTCCGATTCATCGTCCTCGTTCTCTGGACGCTGGTCCTCAATGATCATGTTGTGCAAAATTATGCATGTCTTCATAATATAGCCCAGATCATTGGCTTTCCATCCTCTGGCGGGCTTTTTTAGAATCTCCCATCTAGCCCTCAGAATCCCGAACGCCCTCTCGACATCTTTACGATAGGACTCTTGATATCTTGCAAATAGCTGACTTACCTCTCGTACCGGATTCGTTATTGTTTGTATAAGCGTGGCCCATTTGGGATAGATCCGGTCCACTAGATAATACCCCATTGTGTAGTCATTGCCATTAACCTTATACTTGATCCGATGGTTTCGCATCTGCTCCTCATCATCAAAAAGGTGTAAGCCATCCAATACGTTGATGTCATTGTTGCTCCCTGGAAAACCAAAATTGGCATGCCAAATCAACGTGTCGTACCCGGCAACGGCCTCTAATATCACAGTTGGGGTGTGATAATGGCCTTGATATGCCCCTTGTTGTCCTACTGGGCAATTTTTCCATTCCTAATGCATGCAATCTAGACTCCCTAGCATACCTGGGAATCCTCTTTTTGTAGCCTTACGCAATAGCCGTTGGAGATCAGCCACTGTTGGTGTGCGGAGGTATTCCGCTCCGTACACCTCCGGAATAACTCTTATGAACTTCTTGAATGACTCCAGCACTGTGGTTTGGGCAATTTGGAAGCCCTCGTCTGGGGCATCAGCCGAGTACCCAGCGGAGAGCATTCCATGACCGAAGTCAGCTTTTGCTCTGGCGTGCAGCCCCATCTTCCAGCAGCGTCTTGTCTTTGTTGGAAGTAGACATCTTTGTTGCACACATCTTGCATCATCTTTAAGAACAATGATTTCTTCATCCGATAGCGTCGTCGGAACATCTCTTCAGTATATCTTGCTCCAGGGTCGAAATAGTTGCTCATAATAAGACCATGGCCTAGTTGTCGGTCTCGAGGGATATATCGTCGTGGTTGGGATGTGCCTCCATGTATTGGCCTACTTTCACTTCGTTGTGTATGTCGTCGGTAAGCAGCCATGGCACATGCCGTGATATTTGTGAGCTGGTCATCGTACATGTCTAGTTGTGCCTGAAACATCTCTTCATCTGAATCATAATCACGGGGGGTAGACATCCTGAAGCAGAGTGTAAACGAATTTTCTGCAATTACTAAGCAGGATGAATTGGTGAAGGCACGACATGGTGAAATTTATAGACTAGGTGTGATAATGTAAACGAATCAAAATCTTATCATCTTGAAAAATTAAACGAATCAGAATCTTATGATCTTGGAAAGTTAAACGAATCAGAATCTTATCATCAGTCATAATAGGCTATCCATCTTGGAAAGTTAAACGAATCAGAATCTTATCATCAGTCATAACAGGCTATCTTATCATCTTGGAAAAGTAAAAGAATCCGAGACATATTTAATAATAGGGTATTTTATTTTAATTCATAATAAAATGCATACATAAAGTACACGACAGAAATAGTTGGAAAAACAATGACACATCAGTCATATTGTGAAAAGTCAGTGTTGGGGAAGTACCCTCCCGAGCTTGACGTGCCCTGATTGGCCTCGTTAGCAGCACTTGCATTCCACCTCGCCAAAATTTCACGCTGTCGTGCCTCCCAAAACGCTCGTTGTTCTCCGTGCATGTTGGTGAGGTCCTTGCCCATGACCTCATAATCTTGCTGCTTTTGTTTGAAATCGGTGTGCTCTTTGATCAATCGGTCGCGTGAAGCAGCTATGTCCTTCTGCCCTTGGCAAAGAGACCTAATTCTATTGGCAAGGTCATCATCATTAGTATCAACTTGTTTGGCCCTCTTGGAGTTGTTTCTGCCAGGTGGCCTCGGGCGACTACCGCTAAGTGGTTGAAAGGCCGGGGCATCCTCATCCGCGCTCAATTGAACCGCTTCAGCTTCGGTATCGGCATCAGTGGGGGTGTCGGTTTGTGCATGTTGCCACTTCACAAAGTGTTGCATCTTAGCAAAACAATGGTGCCAAGCAAAAGGACGGTTTCTCGAGTTTGTTGCTTGGTATCGTGCGTTGGCAAAGCTCACCTAGTAATATGAAAACAAATTAATAAATTATAAATGGTACTCAAATATTTGAATTTAATTATCACAAATATTTGAGCTTAATTAGCAAAAATCAAGAATACACAATTTGAAATATAGTACACAGNCCGAATAAATTGATCGTACACTTTATTCCAAAATTCCATGTTTCTTTGATTGGATCCGATTTCACAATCTTCCGAATTTTCCATCCAAGCTTCAACAAGCGCTACCTCTTCTTCATTGGACCAATTCTTTCTCTTTGCATTTTCCATGATTGGAAAAAAAGAATTTTCTAGGAAAAGTGAGGTGATTTGAATAGATTGATAAAATGACTGAATTGGATAGATAGATGTGTGAAAAAATGAAGTGTGAATGCTCAATTTATAGGAAAAGTGATGAAATAGCCGTTATAAATTTTTTCAGAATTTTTAAATATTTTTTCGAATTTTTTTTGTAATTTTTTTGTATTTTTAATTGCATTATAATGGTTAATTAATTGTAGCCGTTGATCTCCAACGGCTACATTAATGGTTAATTAATGTAGCCGTTGGAGATCAACGACTACATTAATCGGAGCCTCCAGATGCTGCCACGTGTTGCTGGCTTAGATTTTAATTTTTTTTTTATTTTAAATTTGGACCGGCTTTAATGGTGACCGTTGATCAGCAACGGGCGGAAGATCTGGGCCGATTGTGTGCAGCAGGCGCGCGTCCCGGCAAGTGGCAGACAGCTGCTGCTGTGAACATTGTCGGCCACTTTATTCTCTCCCTCCGCATGTACCAAATTGCCCCTGCCTTCTTCGAAAATTCCAGACTATGCTGAAGCTTTTTAATTTGTGTTGAAGCCCTTTTTTGTCTTTTCAAATTCGGTGGGGCCCACTTAAATAAAAAACTCACACACTCTCACTCTCAGCCGGATCCTCTCCTCACCCTCAACTCTCACCCTCACTCACCCTCACCCTCATTACTCCGGCCCACTATAAGCAAAATTAGAGCTTCCTCACACTCTCACTCTCAAGCTCAAACTCACCATTGTGGAAGGCCTGTCTGAAACTCCAAAAATTATCATTTTCAGCATAAATACAATATCAACCGAAATAAGTAGAGAATCTTATAAATCCATGTCAGTTTAATATCTATGTGCCAAAACAATATTAATTTAATATCCATAGATGGGCAGTAATTATTGTAGGGGCATGTCCTATGTGGTCTGCCGTCTACGAGACCAAATGGTCATTGTGGGTCCCCCCTCACTATAACAGTTGGCATTGGTAAAGTAGTCAAATTAATTACGTTTCACCCACAAAAAAAAAAAAAAAAAAAAAAAAAAAAAAAAAAAGCCTCTCTACGCTGTTGGGCTATTGTGGTCAAGTTGCAAGTCCCATTCGGCTAGTGAAAGGTTACCGTCTTCTTTGCTCGATCTCTCTCTGCAACTAGGGCTACAATATTTCCAGGTAATCTCTGCATTTCTCTTTTTAATTTTCAATTCCAGATAATTCTTTCATTTGCATTTTGTTTTGATCATACGGTACTCTAAAGTTCGCATTTTTCGTTGAATTCAATGTTATATCACTGCCTGGCAACAAAAAAAAAAAAAATGTTATATCACTGCTCTTCTTTTGGTAGAATTATATAATTGTTTCTTTTGCAGTAATTATGCTTTTGAGTTTTAAAAGAAAAAAAATAAAAAAAATGAGTTAAAAGTTGTGGCTTCTGAAATTTGGGGATTATATTGTCTATGAAACTTTTTTGTTGTCTGCTTTCACAGATTGATTGAATAGCCATGAAAAAAAAAAAAAAGTCAGCAGTTGCTGCTACCCAAATAGGCAACAAAGATGAACAAATTCAACAAATTAAACAAATGGTTCCTTATATAACATATCTTCCAAGGTCGATCTTTCACACTGTTCTACTAAAGCTTCCAACAAAGAGCATTGTCATGTGCAAATGTGTATGCAAGACTTGGTATGAACTGATTTCGGACCCTGAATTTGCTAAGCTACACTTTGCACATGCAGAGGCCTGCCTGATGGTCCGAGATGAGGGTCCAAGCAGTGTATCAAGAACCCTTTACTTGCTTGAGGCAGAAGATAACTTTGGTTCTGTTTTGAAGGACTACGGCACGTCAAAGCGTAACGTGCAGCGTCATCTCCACATGAATATTGCCAAATGTAAAATCCCATTACGCAATGCTGAGGAGGTAATCAATACCCACAATAATGTCAATGTGAAGCTTAATAGGACAAGTGGCATTAAAAGGAAACCTTGCATCAAGATAAATCCAGAGAATCAAAGGTACAAGCTGGTCAATTCGTGTAACGGCTTGCTTTGCTTGTCTGAACCGTCCTCCAATGACCCTTTTGTAGTGTGCAATCCGATAACTGGTGAGTTTATAAACCTTCCCAAAGCTTCGAAGGACGAGGGTGAAAACGGATCTATTCGTTGTGGATTGGGTTTCAGTCCGAAGACCAACCAATATAAGGTGGTAAGAATCTTTCAGCAAGGAAACCCTCGTTCCATTAGGCTGGCTGAGATTCACACACTTGGGACAGGTTCATGGACTTGTCTTGGTAGGGCTCCGCCCTCAGCAGCACATATGCCAGATTCCCCCACCTATCTGAAAGGAGCGCTTTATTGGTATTTCTGTGGGCGTTCATTATGTCATATAGATTCTTTTGACTTGGAGAATGGGACATTCCAGTCTGTTCCACCACCTCCTTGTGAAATGGTAAAAATAAAGCATTGTGTTAGCATGGGAGTTTTAGGCGGTTCTCTTTCTCTGTTTCATATTGATTATCCTCAGTCTATGATCAATGTGTGGGTAATGAAAGATTATGGTGCACAGAAATCTTGGACGAAACAGTTTTCTGTTACATTTAATCATGAAAGGTGGCTATTTGGCGTATGTCCGTCCGTGGAATTCCTAAGGGGTGGGCCCGATGGGGTTTCTTTAATGTTTCCTGATAATCCTAATGTCTTCATTTACTATCACCCAGGAAACAGAACAGCCAAATGTTTTAAGCTTCGCTGGTTGCTGCCAAATTTTGTAGCAGTTAGTCATGTTCCAAGCTTCATTTCACTCAAGGACATTTTGATTGGGAGCAATGTAGAAGTACTGAATATAAATTCAAGGTAGTGATGTGATGTTTGAACTTTAATTTTTACTTTCAAACACTTAAACTTCACATGTTTGTGCTGGTGTTGTTTTCCTAGCATATCAAACTACAGGAAACTTCATAGCATGCTTTTGAGAAATTGGTTTGCCTTTTTTTTTTTTCACCCTTTGATCGGCATAGCCCGAAGTTATCTCTTGTGAAGAGTTGTTTCATAGATATGCGTCAACCTCAAAAGCATTTATTATACTGATAAACATGCATGCTTGAATGTCATCTAGAGACCAAAAATCACTCAGTATGTATATAATTTCCTTCCCTATCAATTTCAACGAAGTTAATCCATGTTGTTTATTTAGTCTTTAGGTCATAATAGGAATGAAATAAATTTTGTTTTCTTGTGGGTACATTAAGAACAAATATGAATGTGTGTAGTTATACTTGCTTTCACTTACTAGATATTATGAATTATATAGGTTGCATGATCTTTGTCTTGTTAATGATATACAGTAGTGAAACAATTGATATAGTGCTTTCATATTGTGGTGTAAGAAATATGGCAGAGTTCAGGTTGGATGGTCATCATATATTTTTTTCTTTTCAAGTTGCAATGACAAAACACCTACATTGCACTCTTCTTCTGCCCTGATTTCTTTAACATATTGCATATTTTGTTGTCTTCTGATAGTTTCTGTGACTCTGTTTAAGCGCATCATAAGAATCAGCCATGGTGATGTTTACATTCTCTGAAGAAACATACAGTGGTAAACTGGAAAAGAAAGAATAATAGCAACAACTATTGCAATTATTTTGGATAGTGTCATGGTGGATAGATTAGTGGAATGGATGCCTAGTAGTTCTTTGCCTTATAAAATAGTTTGGAACGACTGATATCTATTCAAGTGTTATACATCAGAACATCACAACTGTTTGTTGATACAGGTGTGCAGAGTGGAAGCTTCTGGGACAGGGAGAGCATAGAGCTCTTGGAGGAAGAAAAAATTCTCTTGTGTTTTACGAACTGAAGAATGTTTAACCTCCTCAATGCAGTATGAAGTGGTGGTGGATTAGATGGAGTATAGAAGTGGGTTCGGTTAGCTCCTCACTGCAGTGTGAACTGTCAATGAGCATGTAGAGGGCTGAGCTGTAGAGTCCAAATACCATTTGTAAATGGATAGAAGACATCTGTCCTATCCATTAGACAATGAACGTTTTTCATTCCAATTTAAATATTTCTTGTTCGAAAAAATAGTTGAAAGAATTTTGGGAATTGTGTATTCAAGTCAATGATGCATTATATTAATTATATTTATTTTATTTTTAAATATAAAGATAAAGTAAAAGCGGTTAGCGGGAATCGAACCTGCATCTTTAGCTTGGAAGTGATTGTACGTAGATGCCCTTAATATTAATACAGTGAGAAACCAGAACCTTATTTCACCTCTTACCTATTCTGTTTGAAGTTACTTTTAATAGTTTTGGATCAGAAAATTACTTTTTGTGATTACGGAATTACAATAGCAAAGGCTTGGCTTAGTAGGACGTAAATTTGTCATCTATCGCTTTGTTAATTAAGTAAATAACATACATGGACTTACATGTAAAATTCCAACAACGAACATTATCGTGTGTAAGTGTGTAGTCGAACTCGTGTGTCAAGAACTCTTCACTTGGTTGAGCTTGAAGATTGCTCTGGTTTTGATTTGAAGGCCTCTGCGTGAGAAGATTTTTCTTGTTTTGATTTGAAGGACTATTTCACATCAAAGTGTAACCATCTCCTCACAAATATTGTCAAATGCAAAATCCCATTGGGCAACAAGATGCTTAATAGGAATGGTGGCACTAAATGGTATTTTCATAACGATCACAAGTAGGAGCTGGAGCTGGTGAATTTGTGTAATGGCTTGCTTTGCTTGTCTGAGCCGTTCTCAAATGAACCTGTTGTAGTGTGCAATCCAATAACCGGTGAGCTTTTAAACCTTGGTGAAGCTTCCAAGGGCGAGGGTGAAAGGGGAAATAATATTAATTGTGGATTTGGTTTCCACCACCTCCTTGTATAATGAGGAATATAGCATGGGAGTTTTATGTGTATGATGCTTTTCCTGGGCTTAACAGAAATCTTGGACAAAAAAGCTTTCTATTAATACATATAATCATACAAGGTTTGGCTCATATCAACTTATGAAATACTTTAAGGTGGGGGATTGCTCACGTTTCATTCTGATTCTAATGCCTTCTTGTACTATCACCCAAGAATCAGAGTATTAAAACATTTCAACGTACCTCCGTAGGCTTCAGACAGATCTTGAAGCAATTAGTCATATATGATGTACCAAGCTTCATTTCGCTTAAGGACATGTTGGCCCGGGTGATCATCTTCTTGTTATTGATATGCAGTAGTGAAGCAATTGAGCTAATGCTTTCTTATTGTATTTGTGGTTGAATAACTATGACACAGTTCAGGTTGGCAATGGGGAGCTTAATATTAGAGTTTACAATTGTACTACAAATTTCATGCAAGAAACATATATATTAGAGTTTTCATCTTAAGCACGCATATATTATGCGATACATGAGAGATATAGTTCCATTATTATTGCATAAACTAGACCATACATGTCCAAATTTCACAGCTTCAAACATTCTAGTGCAAAGACCCCACTGCTGAGACCTTTCTTATAGTACTGCATAGTAAAATCGTTTATAGTGGTTTCTCGGTAAATTGGGGGATTTTCTTCTGATGTCAACTCCTTAATTGGCCCATAAATTCTGGAGAAATTTTCTGGCGAAGAATATCCGAAAAAAGAAGCTACAGAAAGTCTTGGACCATTTTTTTGGGCCAATACCCTGTGGTTGACGCTTATAAATTTGTCGTTTGAGATTAGCTGCACCAAGACACACATTAGAAACTACAAAACAATTCTGTCCAATATCCATTTATAATTTGAAACATAAAGAGGGCTTGCCTGCAAGAGATCTGCAATGTTGACCACCAGAGCTCCAGGCACAGGAGGAACATCAATCCACTGGTTTTCACACAGAACTTGGAGTCCACCAATATGGTCTTGAAGAAGGATGGTGAGGAAAAAAGGATCTGAGTGTTTGGGAGTGCCTATAGTCAGTTCAGGCTCCGGGCATGGCGGATAGTAGTTATTCACAAGAAGAAGCCCCTTTGCACAATCCATGCCTACAAGGTGGTCAGATTTGAGCCCAAGTGTCTCGGATAGCAACTCAAACAAAGTGAGACCTAGCTTCTGAATTTTCTCAGTGTACTCCATAGTTATGTCCCTACAAATTAGACAAGATCAAATCATACACCAAATTTCAAGTTTCAAGTTTTCACTAATAAATTAATGTTTCCCATTTATAATGGATCATATTCATATATATATACCTGCAGACCACAGGCAGTTCTTGAGGATCAAGAGGCTCAGGACCCATGACAAAACTCAAACTGTCCCTCCAATTAGCAAAGCTTGACACATACAAATCATGGTTACTCATGAAGGAGACCTTGCTTGCATCCCGAGTGTAGTACTCAGCCTTCACCTCCCTTGGCAGCTCGTGGAACCCACGCATTGCCTCTAACATCTCTTCCAACACTCTCTTGGGTATCCCATGGTTCACCACCTGGAAGAACCCCATGGTCTTTGCGGCCTGCTGGATTCCTTCGATCACTTCGCCGCGCCTTCCACTACAGTCAGCGAGGTCAACAACTGGGATACTGAATTGGGTTTGGGTTGGGTTGCCAGGACTTGGGTCAATGCTGGAGGGCTCTCCCTGCGGCTTGATGAAAAATGCTGGGATTTTGGTGATGCCGCCATCGACCAGCCCTTTGACACCTGCTTTGGATTCGTCAAAAGCCTTTAGCTGTTGCAGAAGCTCTTGGTTTCTTGCATTCTCGGAGGCCATGTTCTTCTACTTGTTTAGTTTAGGAGTTCAAAATCCAGAGAGCTTGCTTACCATCTTTATACCATGCAGTGCACCTTTACTACTACTGCACGCAAATTGTATGCCATCTGTTATTCATGCTAACCCAAATTGTGTCAGGTGTTATCCATGCCAACCCAAATGGCGCCATGCGTTTTACAATGAATTATACATGTATTTTTCAGTTATACACAGTTTTATACCAAATTAATCCACGGATTTTGAATACATGAATTTCAAATACATAGATTTGAAACCCAAATTCAAGAATCCAAACGGGCCGTTCAATGTGTAATCCATGCATGCTGACCCTAATTCTGCAATGTGTTATCCATACTAACCCAAATTGTGCCATGAAAGTCAAGGGCGAAGCTAGATGTGGGGGCACCCGGCACCCAACCCACATGTCACTCTATCCATATTTTAAAAAAAAATAAAAATTTCTGGTATTTTTGAAAATTTTAGGAAAATTTTGTATAATGAACGCTCCCAGTTCAGATATTTGGATTTTTGGCCCCTACTCCGCCCCTCATGAAAATCATGTATATATATATATATATTTCAATTTCTCTCTCTGTTAATGTTTCTCTTGTTTTGAATATATATGGTTCTTGTTTCTTTTTCATGTTCAATTTAATTTTTCCTTACAAAAAACTTTGCCAGAAGATATAGGATGCTATTCTTTGTGGAGATTTTATTTTTTTATTTTGAGCAAATTACAATTTAGTACTTCAACTTTACATGTTGTTTCAATTTAGTACTCCAACTTTGAAAATTTATACAAAAGTACCTCAATTTTCATTTTGTGTCAAAATAGTACCTCCGTTAGTTTTTCCGTTAAATAAATCGTTATTTGCTGACGTGGCAGGGGTATTTTCGTCTTTTTTNTCTCCCTGCCTCGACCCAGCCAGCCCCCCACTCCCCCACCCCAGTCCCGTCGCACCTCGTCGCACCTCCTCCTCAGGAATCGGGCTCTGCTTCGGCTTCGCCTGCCCGAAACGCTTCGCTAGAGAGGAGGCGCGAACCTCCACCGGAAGAACCTCCCCGGCGTCGACGACCTGGCTGGAGAAGGCGACACCCCCGCCGGCAGCGGCCTGGCAGCTACGCCGTGCGGGTAGGGGCTCGGCCACGGGCTCGGGCTAGGGATCGACGACCGCGCCAGCATGTTCTTGACACTGACGACGCCGTTTGGCTCGGCCTGCGACGACGCAGTGGCCTGAGGCTGGTGGACGGAGGTTGGCGACGGAGCTCCCTTGGCCCTTCCTCCTCCTCCGGCAAAGTGACGAGCCCGAGTTAAAGTTCACGCATCTGACGGCCAATATTGAATCGACCTCTCTCACCGGCNTTATTTTTTAAATTTAGAGAAAAAGACGAAAATACCCCTGCCACGTCAGCAAATAACGGTTTATTTAACGAAAAAACTAACGGAGTTACTATTTTGATATAAAATGAAAGTTGAGGTACTTTTTTGCAAGTTTTCAAAGTTGGAGTACTAAGTTGAAACAACATGTAAAATTGAGGTACTAAATTGTAATTTGCTCTTTTATTTTTTTGGATTGTAGATTTTTTTATCTGAATATTTTATTTTAATTTCTTTTTATATAAAATTAGGGTCTCAACTTTCATTTTGCACAAAGAGCTCCCTAGTTCCTAGGACCCGGCTGGTCCATGCTATACCAAATTGTGCAATACTGCAATGTGATATCCATACGAATCATAGTTAAATTTTATAACAAAGACAATTAACTTCCATAAAATAAAAATGATGAGGGAGAATTTGCAAGTACAAAAAAAAAAAAATATTTGTCCTGCCCAATATCATTCTTCCAACTTCTTGAATTACTGAATAGGTAGTGGGGGGAGTGTGAGTTTTTTTTTTTTTTGGCCAAAGGAGTGAGTGTGAGTTTAATAAAAGAGTTAATTCCACTTATACCTTCTGAGATTTATCATCTTTTCACATACACTCTTAGTGTTTCAAAAATTACACATACAACTCATGAGGTTTTAAAACTATTGCATATAACCCCCTACAAGAGAAAAAAAAATATTTGTATTGAGGTTGGACCTTATAGCTTGAGTAATTTTATTAGGTCATTTCACCCTTTAGCATGCCTTTTTGTATATTTTCTCATCATTTTTCGTCTTACTATAAGGGGTTATATGTAATACTTTTGAAACTTCAGAGGTATATGTGTAATTGTTGAAATCTCAAGAAATGTATGTGAAAAGATGATAAATCTCAAAGAGTGTAAGTGTAATTAACTCTTTAATAAAGAATAGACACAAGAATTTAGAATTATGCTACAGATGGTCTAGCAACTTACGGTCTTTTCTTAGATTTGGTTTTCATGTTTCGGACAATTAAGTCTCCCATCAATAGCGTTGAGATTATGAGGATTACTGATATTAATTAGTCTCTTGCCACGCACGTGCCGATCAACCTTTTCAAATTTGTAGTTAAATTTTTAATAAATAGTATATTCAAATTTGTAGTTGCTGAAAATAAGGATGTTATTTTGTTTTTATATTGATATTATTAATTATGGTATTTTATTTGTATCATTAAAATTATAATATTCCTACAAAAATAATATGTATACTTATTTAATAATTTTGTTTTTAGTAATTTTAATGCTAATATAAATTTGTAGACAAAAAATTATAAACTAGTAATTATAAACACCACAGCAGTTTTATATTACAATTTATCAAATACTTTCATACTGTTTTTTATATTCACAGCACTTTTGAAAACATAGTTTACCAAACGGTCAACTGCTTTACTTTACAACATATTTTCTCAAAACAATACCAAACTAAGTTGTAGACTAATTATAATAGTGTCTCCAATAGAGTTTGACTGAGTGTCAGTTGCCAAACTATGTTGGACTGAGTGTCAGTTGCCAAACTCAACCTTTGTAATTTGATCGAAATTTGCACATTCATCAGTGTAGGGGTTTTTTTTTTTAAATTTTTTTTAAATTTTTTTTTTGGTTCCTGAACTTTGAATCTTGTCCCAACTAAGTACCTAAATTATTATTTTTCCTAATTTCATACCTAAACTTTTATTTTGTCCCAAATGTGTTACACATGTCTTATATCTAGGGTTAATTTGATCTATTCACGATCCTTTGTTGACTTAAATGCCCCTAATTTTGATGTATTATTTTTTTTTAAAAAAAATCACCTTATATACTTAACTTAAATGCCCTTAATTTTGATGTATTATTTTTTTGAAAAAATCACCTTATATACTAAATTGGGACAAAATAAAAGTTTAAGTATGAAATTAGGACAAACAATAGTTTAGATACCTAGCTGGGACAAGACCCAAAATTTATATACCAAATTTTCAATCACCCTCATTGATAAACTCAATTTTGATTTGTTTGTTTTTGTTTAAATGGCTTTGGGGTTTTGAATGACATCTTTCAAAATTTCACATCTATTTTCAATTTTGATTTTCATACTCGTATGATGGAGTAAACGGAGTTCAAAGGTTTCTTATGGCTTGATTTTAAGATTTGAGAAATCTTTGAATTATACTTTGGAAACCAGATTAAACCTTCCAACATATTTTTTTGGCTATGGTGAGTAAAGGACTATGAATTTAAACAAGTTATTTCAGCCGATCTTCAACATTTAAAAAAACAAAAATCAATAGATGCATTTCATACAAACCCCCCCCCCCAAAAGAGTTAATTTTGAGCTTCGATTTCTGCCGATATAGTTTATAAATCCTCAAAAATTTTATATGATTCCAAAGCGACTATAACAAGCTTTAAACCCCTATAGTTTGTACATTGGAACAGTTTTTAGTGATGAAAAAGTGCACTGGTGTTTGCATAAGTGAAGTTCACTGTTGTATAGTGAATCTTACGTGAATTTTATTGAACCCGACGCAGCTCATAAACATAATAAAGAATGGCTCTTGCTCCAGAGTCATAATTTCTAAACTGCAAGCAATCTTTGCTTCCTCTTTTCCTAGTACAGTAGTTGACGCTTTATCAACTGCATTCCAAGCCCTAGTAGAGCACAATGAACAAACACTCTGATGCATAATGCATTCTAAATCTCTGAACCAAGATGACAAGACTCATCCGGGCAAGCCAAATTGACCCCACGAGGGCCACGAGTGTGATGTGATGTGATGTCAGCTAATAGCATGACAAAGAGCCGAATAGTGGTGGCCTGCGGTGTCCAAGCAAATCAAGCTGTGGCTTTAGAATTTTTAAGTCCATTATCCATCTTGACTCTCCAGTGAACCCAGTCAGGGGCACTGAAATTATGGTTCTCAAACTCATAAACTAACAAATGTGAAACCTATTACACTATCAGAAGCATCAACTTATGTCTGTGCAAGTGTGTGTCTAATAGAGAGAGTTTCCAGCATCAGATTAATAAAAGTGCAAACCATTAGGCAGAGGACCAATCACAATCCTGTTCAACCAGTTCACTCTATCTCAATTTTCTCATTAATCACTTTCCTAGAAGCACTATAGTACTAAGCCTATTCATAAACGAACTAGTGCACAAATAAAGTTCATCTTGGAACACTTAAGAATGCATACAAGCCATTTTCATCAAAGCAAGAAAGTAACACACAAATGTTCAAAATCATGTGGTTGCACTCTTCACCTACAGGAAAAACAGCAGCAAGTGCTAAATAGTATAGGAGTTATATAACACGGAATGGCCTCCTATGTAAGAGCAGGGGAT
Source organism: Dryas drummondii (assembly GCA_003254865.1). NCBI lineage: Eukaryota > Viridiplantae > Streptophyta > Magnoliopsida > Rosales > Rosaceae > Dryas > Dryas drummondii. Next base: position 1,541 of record QANW01004346.1, on the reverse strand, counting down.
TTGAGATAGAAGGTTACAATCAGTTCCGGGAATTACCATTATGACAATATGAAATGAACTCAAAGTTATGTGTTTCATGGACCCAATTTTCCATAGGTTTTCTTTTTCCTCTTTCAATTATCTCTGTTTGTATTAATGGAATGTCCTAGTCTTACGAGAGCCACTTAAATAATAATTAAGAAAAGTTCAAACAATTAAAGACTGAACGCCACACTCTATTCGCATGTCTTCAATCAACTAGGCGGAAGAACAAAAAGCTACTTCTATACCAATTATGATTATGCTATGAGTTCACATTCAGGTCAGCTGGAGTATCTATAAGGCATTCAAGAATACAGTCTCATATAGAGTCCATTTTAGGAACGACAATTGCATACCATACCATTCCACAAACCAAAACAAACTTCAAAAAGACTCTTGAGACCAAATTGCAGGTTTCAGCTTGACTTGCTCAATGTTACTCGAACTCAAAAGTATTATTCTTCATTCAGTATATCAATTCTCAATCTTTTAAATAGTTTAATGCCTTTAATCCATTAATCTGAGCTCTACAACCAAAAATGCAAGTTCCAAAATGATCATGACCCACAACCCATTAATTTGGTCACTGCAACACACTCTACACATTTGTCACATATCAAACTTGAGACAGATGCCCACTTGAACGAACAGATGAAACATTGCATATTAACATGAAAATCAAAAGAAATTGATTGAAACGAAAAAAGAAAAACTCGCAATTTGTTTGAAGATCATAGTTTCCAATACAGGGGCATTATTTAGAACCATATCAAACACAGAAATCAACAAACCCACATCTGAAACAACAAATTAGAAGCCGCTGAATGCACCTACGGTTCTCCACCGAGCTCCACTCTCAGATTGTCGTACGGGTACACTTTCGGCGCAAATGGGATCTTCGACGCCTTGTCGTTCCACACGGCCAACAAGCCCAGCGATGCGAAGAAGCTCAAACCCCCGCAGAGCCAGGCCAAAGCCTCGTACTTTCCGACGGTGTCAGCGATGCGATCGATGCAAGGCTCCGGAAACGGCGTGCCGTTGTCCTAGACGAGCTCGTCGTTTACATGGAGGGGTCGGTCGGGGACGATGTGCTTGCCGACGGGTAGGCCCATGCTGGCACGGAACAGTAGAGAGGAGGCTGCGGAGCGCGAAACGACGCCGTTTCGGCCCGGGCTTCGACTTCCTGGGCTGCACCGTCGACGGCCTCGGCGACTTCGTCTCCATCACTCTCGACCCGCAGGTCCTCCCGGGAGAGATCTCCATCTCCGAGATCTCCAGCAACTATTCCAAGAAGCTCAGCAAGAATCCGATCTGGAACTGCGCCGGCATCGCCGCCATCGAGGTCATGAAGATGCTTGGCGTGCGCTTCGTCGGCCTCTCCCTCTCTCTGGAAAAGGGCCTGCCACTGGGAAGTGGGCTGGGATCCAGTGGGTTGGAGAGTTCCTGCAGATAGAGAGGCTTGAGAGAATGGATTGGGAGAGAATTGTTTAGGGGTTTGGGGGGGAGGGGCGAGGGAGGTG
>QANW01004282.1:743780-784869 GCA_003254865.1 Dryas drummondii | reverse complement strand
ACACCTCCGGCCCGAGCCCACCCTCCGTGCAGCAACACCTCCGGCCCGAGCCCACTCTCCGTGCAGCACAACTCCAGCCCGAGCAACCACCCACACCTGCACAACCCGAGCCGAGCAGCTAAAGCCTCTCCTGCTCCGCGCCGCGTCACCAATCGAAACCTCCAACTCCACTCCGAGCCGCGCGCAGCTCTCCCCTCCAACTCGCGCCGATCCAGGCACCACTCCTCCTTTCCGTGCTGGCGACCCGAGCGAGGACTCACACCCCAGCCGATCCGAACATAGCCGCCTCAACGAGTAAGCCCGACCCGAGCACCCCTTGCGCAGCACCTCCGAGCCCCGACCCGCGCCTTGCAGCACCCCGAGCAGATCCGGGCTCCGCTTCCCCCCGCCGACCCGAGCTCTACCCTCCGACCCGAGCCACCCTCCAGCTCCAACCCGAGCAGCCTCCCCCCATTTTTTCTTTTTTGGATCCGAGCCGTGCCCTCCCTTCCGCCCAACAGAGTTTAAAAAAAAGAGGAACAAAGCTCTTTCTCTCTCTCCAAGATAGTCACCGAAAAAAAAAAAAAACGAGGGGAGATGTGGGTGCGGAATCTTTATATTTGGGCTCTACCATTTCATGCAAGATTCTCATTTACAAAGGACGACATCCCACCATTAAAATCGGACGAGATTCACTGGGATTACACGAAGCGTCTACTGCTCGGAATACAGGGTGATCAGCGATAAAAAAAAAAAAAAGACAGAAAGAAAAAGCGACGTATGTAACCCCCAAGCTTTCCTACAGTACAGCTTTTCTTGCTAAGGAACTTGGGGGACTTCTAGACAATAGCTTAAGCAGGAACAAGTATGTGGTTACTTGTCGTTTTGCTCGGACTTTTTTGGTGTACAAAGTTCCCAACCAAGAAGTATCTTTTGCTCGGAAACTTGGGGGACTTCTGTTTGTATGATTAGTCGTCTAGGCATAACGACAAGTCACACAAGGCTTAACATCGTGCTGTTTGGGCCTAGGCCCAAAGGACTAAGCCTTTCCTCGGCTCCTAGCCCCCGACCTACTAGGCTCCGGCCTCATAGGCTCCGGCCCCCTGGGCCCCGGCCTCTTAGGCTCCGGCCTCCCAAGCTCAAGCCTCCTGGGCCCCCGACCCGTGTCAACTCACTCGGATCCTCGAGACCGGCGACACGTGGTGCTCGTACAGTGCAAGTCACCACAAAGGACACGTGTCGTCACCGGATTGGTTGACACTCTTCCAATGGTACTATAAAAGAGGTACATTCTTGTCACAAAAGGACAACTGAAATCATTATTATACTATTCACTCACTCTGCTCTCAGATCTCTCTGAACACTGACTTGAGCGTCGGAGGAGCTTTGGCTGGCACCACACCGGTGCCCTTCCCGCTCACTTTTGTGTACTTGCACAGGGTGCTTTGGATATCATTCTCTCTCATGACTACTCACCAGTCGGACCCAGCTACCCGTTCCTGCCCCACTTCGACGTGTCATCCACTCAGTGGTGGGTCAACGGGCCTACGTGGTTCGACTCGACGTTGACTGCTTTACCATTTTTGAGCATCAACAATGACTGAGATCACTTGTATGGTAAAAGAGCTTGGACATAGTTAAATTACCAAAAAAGGTAAAAATCGTTTAGGCAGAAATCCTTCCAAATTAAGAACTGACCAAAAAAAAACCAAAATAAAACGGAAATCAGAAAATTCCTAACAAAACCTAATGCGGAAACCACGTACTTATTTAAGATAATAATAATTAATAATGTTTAAATTCCTATGAGACCATGCTCGTTCGAAAGGTGGCTGTAAAGTCTTCTAAGTTTCAGCATCTTCATCACTACCTGAAACCACAATGAATTACTAATGAGATAAACTCAGTAAGTAACCCTTAACTTAGACAAACATTACAACAATATACATATAGGGTTTTCATTCATGTGTATGGAGAACACTTCATAACAAATGAGCATTCGGAAACTTACTTAAAGTCCATAAATACCATCTTGCTAGTCCTTAACTTACATAGAAGGGAGTTTTAAGTCACTCGTTAGCGACACCCACACATGCGGGCCTTAAAACTTATCAATTTTATGAACTTATCATAATACTCTTAACATATATAATTAACCAACACGTAGTACCTAAGGGTTTCATAATCATGCATATACATAACAAATCTTACATATATACATAACATACAATTATTAAATTCATCAGGGTTCCACATACAAAAGGGTACTTCTCTGAATACAAACACAAGAGTACACAACCAAGATGAATAAGCCTTAGCCCAAGTCCTTATCCTATTCCAAACAATAAAGGAAGACTAGTTTATAATTGACCTTTAATCAATATGTGATTTTTTATAAATTCCATAACTTCTCAAAAAATTCTGAAACTAATCAGGGGGCATCTAGACTCTTAAATAAATTTGCACACAAATTTCCAGTTCAAACAAAGCTCAATTAATTCCTTAAACTCGACCCTCAAGGTACCATAACTAACAGTGGGAAGAGTCTCACTTCCTGAACCTGAGGTCTTCCCGCATTTTTAGAAAAATAACTACATATGAGATCAGTCTAAAAATCTCCAGTTTAATACCTTACATACATGTAAACATCATACTAAAATATCATAGCAAGAGAATTAGTAGAAATAGGTCGTTTATTACCTTGAAACAGGCATAACTAAAAATGTCTGAAAGTTCCTGCGACATAGGCTTATATTCATAAATCCATAACAAATCCAATTCAAACCATATTTGTATGATCTTTATACTCACTGAAACCTTAAGATGTGTAGTTTATCATATAAAAATATTGGACTCAAAATCGAAACCAAGAATTATGAAAACTATCCGATCATGCGCTGTCATATTTCCAGCAAAACTCAGAACCCAAAGCCCCTGATTAGAAAATCATTAAAAATCCAATTTCCATCCAAAGAAGAAGATTTCAGACTCTATGGAACGCTTAGAATGTCTAGAACAACATATCAAAAATCCAGATTAAAACAAGATCGTTTACCTTCTCAAAGATGAAACCCTATCTCGGTAGTGCAAAATCTGCTAACAACACAATTTACGGTTTCTTAGCACCTAACGAGATTGAAAAGTCCTAAATAAAAAACCACATATAATATTCTGAAAATAAACTCAATCAAGACCTTAGTAACGGCTTGAGATCGATATAATACCTTAATGTTTTATTCTTAAAAAGAAAAATCGATCCAAAAGTCACTGTATCCTTGAAAACCCTAACTTTGAGCCACCTTCTCCCTCTCTCTCACTCTATTTCTCTTATTTCCAACGTGAGTGGTAGGGTTTGGTATGATTTTCCTCCTTTTACAATGTATTATCATTTATTTTTTTATTTAAAAAAAAAAACCTCTTTATCCCACCTAAACTCATCTTACTTATCACAACAAAGCTCTTAGCCTATCTTTTCTAATAACACAACAAATAAAAGACAAATAATTTAAAACAAAAAAAAAACACATGCATGGAAGTTTTGGATATTACAATATATCTATAAGTTGATGGATGCTGAAAAAGAGAACATTGCAATCAATTGTGGACAAGTTGAAAAAAGTACAAACTAGTGTTGTGTTGTACTATGCTCTCCAAGTGTGCGCTGGTTCCTCCCTTCTTCCTTACCATGACAAGTCTTTGTGAAATAACTCCGATAAGAAGAAAAAAGAAGGCGTTAAGAGACCCTCCTAGCCCAACCCTAGACACTCTAAGATCCTTTTTCAAACCTACTCCCATTTCAAGTCAAGAGATACATAAATAGACATATCTCATTGCACTGATCGGAGGCGTTCGTAGTGACTAAGGGGGGAATTCTATAAGAAAATAGATAATAGATGGGTTCCACAACTTCATCAACCTTTACATGCGGCTGGTTATTATTTGAACCCTCAATTGCACTATTCAAACAAATTCTCAAATGTTGATCGAAGAAGTGAAGATTGGTTTGTATGCTTGCATGGATAAGATGTTGGATGGTAATGAACGTATTAAAGTTGATATCCAATTAAATTTGTATGATGTTGCACATGAGGAATTTGGAAGTCAATTGCCATCAAATCTAGGAAATTGAGATTTCCAGATATTGCATTTAACATATAGTATCTTATTTTATTTTATTGAGTGACATTACATAAATAGCAAATTGAATGACATGGCTTTATTAATAGCAAATTGGTGGCTGCGTTTTGGGAGAGGGACACCCGAGTTAATGTCATTTGCGGTGTGGGTACTTGGCCTTACTTGTAGTGCATCTGGGTGTGAGAGGAATTGGAGCAGCTTTGAGTCGGTAAATTTTTTTGTTTTTTGTAGTGTGAAAAAGTGAATATGTCAAAAGATTAATGTGCTTATTTATATTCTTAGGTTATTTTAGATTCATACAAAAAAAAAAAAAAACAAAGACTTGAAGATCAAAAGTTTAATGCATTAGTCTATGTGAAGTATAATACTTTAGAAAAGTATTAGAATGAGAGCGAAGATGGACTCGATATTGGTGGTTGACATTGCTTCAGATGATGATTGGATTGATGAGGTAGAAGAACTCAGTCTTCTAATCGATCTTACTTGGCTTAGTTCACAAAAACTATTTAAAACTGTTTACACCCAAATTTGGCACCTATCGTTGGATGGAATTGTGGAAAATAGTAGGAAATTAGGATAATTATCATTAATTATTCTATGGATTTTATTGATATTTTGGTGGATTTTACTGAATATTAATTGTGTAGTTTACTTGGGATTGAAGGAAAATCAAAAGAGATATGGTGCAATTAGAAAAAGATTTCAAAGATTTGATGACCAAGGAAGCCGATTTCTACTTACACAATGACTACTCAGCACTAGGTTATCACACTCTTATAAATACATCTCTTCAAGAAGGAAAAAGTCTATACACACAACCTCAACACAACAATCAAATCAACAATCAAGCAACCAAATTCCTCAAATTCTCCAAACAATAAGTTTTCTTAGTTCTTAGAATTTTATTAGTCAATTTTCTAGCTTTGTTTTGTAGCTTTGCTAGAAACGACTTTCTTAGTACCGATTTCACAATAATTCTAGTATTTTGTTCAGTTTTCAATTAATTGTCATCGTTCTTGATTTTTCTTAAATTGTTCATGCTACTAAAGTCCTTCAATTTTCACAGGCAAGAAACGAACCTAGACAAGTTTTCGTTCCTTTACTTGTTGCACAATTGTCTTATTAGAAGTTAGATTTATTTAGCGCAATATATTATTTTCATTAATCTTTTATATTACGACTTCTCAGCCAAGAATAGTAGCATGCCCGCAAGCAACCAAAAGGACGAAAAGCTCTATTTGATTCGTGGCCGTCCATATCTAGGCCTTGACATTTTGTCAGGGTAACATAAACCGATGCCATAAGAAATGTGCCAATTGTGACCTATGAAAGTAGATTAGACCGAGAGTTCATTCCTACTCCTCATGAATCCGTTCCTACACCCCGAGAGTTCATTCATACTCTTGTTTCTGAGCCTACTCCTAATGAGCCTATTCATCATGTGCCTATTACGTACTCATGCTAGTTCATCTTCAACTTCAACGAAACGAAGAAGTTGTGAAAGCTTATGTAAGTATTAAATTTAAAAGTGAATTATGGAGTGAAAGCTACATTTGATGTGTAGTTTTTAGTTTTTAACCATTAAATTATTTGTTAATTTGAAATTCCAATTAAATGTGTAAGTAAAAGTCGTGGAAAAGTCAAGGCCCTTCTCAAGGGTCGAAAATCAATGTTTGTGGATGAATATGATGAAGTAGAACTATAAGCTCCTCTTCAATTTGATAGTGCACTTCCTCTTTCCCACATTAATTCCTTGGACAAGGATGATAGTGATATTAGTTTGAATGATATTGATGATGATAAGTGGGATGAATGAAGTGGTTGTTTTTCCTACGTTTTTGTGAATGATTTTGTTAGATCAATATGCTTGTTTGAATTTCTATTTAATTTGGACAATATTATTGAATTTGATATGTTATATGGATGATTTTTATTTATGAATGACAATTAATGCTATTGTTTAGCTATATAATTTTTTTATATTATATTTTTTATGCCCGAAAGGCTTACACTTAAAGCGTCAAGGCTTACGTCTCGCCTTGTAAGACCGAAAACGCATCTCGTGACACTTTTGCGTCTGAAAACACTGTTGTTTTCCCACCAATTGTGCCACCTTCATACCATAAGCAACTTGGGAGGCCAAGAAAGCAAAGGAAGATGGAAGTAGGTAAGGCTTCCACCAGGCATGTTGCTACATTTGTTAGGGCATTTCAAAATTCCCTTAGGTGCAACCACTGTGGAAGGAAATGCCATAATGCGAGGACTTGTCGTAGCCATCTTCCAACCAAGAAGTAGCCTACTATTAAAAGGAAGAAAATGATCACTAGACAATTTTCAAGGTTTTCATCTGGTCAAGCTTCTATACAAGTTAACTTTCAGCCCAACTTAGCTAATGTAAGAGGAACTCCTGCACCAACAGCCTCATTGGCATTTAGTGCGCGCACCAGCCACAACCTCTGTGAGTGGACCATTGACATTTAGTGCACCAACCCCAACCTCTGTGGGTGCTTCCACTGAACAGAATGTTTAGGTTAAAACTTTGATCATCACTCATTACCACAAAATAAAGTATATATACAGGGTCCTATAGCTTAATTACAGGAGAAAAAATAATTAACATAATTACACCCAAATATTCTCTATTAACTACCCATATATTCTCTATTAACTATTTCGTTGACTCACATCAACACTCCCCCTCAAGTTGGTATATATATATATTACACATACCCAACTTGTCTAGTGAGTCCATAAAAATCCTGTTTGCCACGGCCTTAGTCAATACATCTGCAAGCTGATCCTCGGACCGCACAAATGGAAAGTTAATGATTTTAGCTTCAAGCTTCTCTTTAATGAAGTGTCTGTCAATCTCAATATGCTTTGTCCTATCATGCTGAACTGGATTATGTGCTATCTCAATAGCAGATTTGTTGTCACAATATAAGTCCATTGGTTTGGTAAGTCTGCATCCCAAATCAGTCAACAGATTTCTCAACCATAAGAGTTCAACTACTCCAAGAGTCATACCTCTGTACTCAGCTTCTGCACTCGATCTAGATACAACTGATTGTTTCTTGCTTCTCCAAGTCACTAGATTTCCTCCTACAAAGGTAAAATAGCCTGAAGTAGACCTTCTATCATCAGTTGAGCGTCCCCAGTCTGCATCAGAAAAACCTTCCACATTCAAGTGACCATGATTAGCAAATAACAATCCTTTACCTGGAGCAGATTTTAAGTACTGTAAAATCCGTTCCACGGCATATATATGGGGTTTACATGGGGCATGCATGAACTGACTTACTACACTAACAGCATAAGCAATGTCAAGTCTAGTATGAGATAAATATATTAACCTTCCAACTAGCCTCTGATATCTCCCCTTATCTGCAGGTGAAGCCCCCAAACACTCAAAAAGTTTGTGATTCTGTTCCATAGGAGTCACAGCTGGTTTACAACCAAGCATAGCAGTTTCGGCCAATAAATCTAGAACATATTTCCTTTGAGACAAAAAAATGCCATGTTTAGATCTAGCAACTTTAATCCCAAGGAAAAATTTCAAATCCCCCAATTGCTTCATTTCAAATTCTCTAGACAAGTACCTTTGTAAGTCAGAGATTTCTTCCTGATCGTCTCCAGTCAGAACCATATCATCAACATAAATGATAAGACAAGTAATTTTTCCCTTCCTTCATTTTAAGAACAAAGTATGATGAGAATTACTTTGTCGATATCCATAATTCTTCATTGCACGAGTAAATCTCCCAAACCAAGCCCTTGGAGATTGTTTAAGACCATACAAAGACTTTTTCAATCTACATACCAGCCCTGTATTATCAAACTCTGGTACACCTGGAGGCGGATCCATATATACTTCTTCAGTCAGCTCACCATTTAGAAATGCATTCTTGACATCGAACTGAAGAAGTGGCCAATTCCTGTTTGCGGCTAACGACAATAGAACTCGTACTGTGTTCAATTTTGCAATAGGAGCAAAAGTCTCCAGGTAATCTATGCCGTATGACTGGGTGTATCCTTTTGCCACCAGACGAGCTTTATATCTTTCAACTGATCCATCAGCTTTATGTTTAACAGCAAACACCCATCTGCATCCAACTTTTTTCTTCCCTTTAGGTAGAGAGACCAATTCCCAAGTTGAATTTTTCTGTAGTGCCTCTATCTCTTCTGCCATAGCCTTAGTCCACCTAGAATCTGCAAGAGCATCCTGCAATCTACTAGGGATAGAAACAGAAGATAATTTCAAGACATAGGATTCATATGACTTTGACAACTTAACAGAAGACACATGATTTCCAATTGGGTACCTAACTTTAGCATTGGGGTCTGGCTCATATTTAACTGGTGGTTGTCCTCAGTTAGACCGAGGAGGAAGAGTAAATTTAGGAGCAATAGTATCAACAGTAGGATTGGAAACAAGAGTATTGTTGATTACCTCAGGAGTTTGATTCAATGGAGTAGGAGAGGTTACCGTACTATCATGGAGTGGTGGTTCTTCAATAATGGAAGTCTCATCTTCCACAATTTCAGTAGTCTCATCAGTCTCATGTTCCACAGTAGTCTCCTCAGTCTCATGTTCCACAACCTCAGTAGTCTCATTTTCCACATTCTTATCAGTCTCATCTTCAACTTCCACTCCTCTATACCCAAACTGATCAAAGAACAACATATCCTCTCGATTCTGCACTTCACTAGAACTCTCCCCCTGAAGTGTAGAGTCCACTGTACTCGAGGAGTAAAAAAGCCTATGTTCGTGGAAGGTAACATCCAAAGAAACATAGAAACGCTGAGAAGGGGGATGGTAGCACCGAAACCCCTTTTGAGATGGACCATAACCGACAAAAACACATTCTAAGGCCCGAGGTTCAAGCTTGGATCGTTGATGAGAATGCAAATGTACAAAAGCAACACAACCAAAGACCCGTGGTTCTAAATGAAGAATACCTGGTAAGGAAACAAAATCGGATAGAGCATCTAACGGCCGACGAAAGTTCAAGACACTAGATGGTGTCCGATTGATCAGATACACAGCGGAACTCAGAGCATCACCCCATAAGAAAGAGGGCACATGACCACCCAAGAGAAGGGACCGAGTGACCTCTAATAAATGTCAATTTTTCCTTTCAGCAACTCCGTTCTGTTGCGGAGAATGAGGACAAGAAGTCTGGTGAAGAATCCCAGCAGAACGTAAATACTAACTCAATTCAGTATTGATAAATTCTCCACCATTATCAGAGCAAAGAACCTTAATAGGGAATGCAAACTGAGTGAGTACCATTTTATGGAAGAGTTGAAAAACAGTACACACGTCACTTTTATTTTTCAGAAGATAAACTCAAGTCATTCGTGTACAATCTTCAATAAATGTCATAAACCATTTCATCCCTTTATGTGTAACAGATGGGGCAGGACCCCAAACATCTGAGTGTATCAATGCAAAAGGAATATCCATACGATGATCATTAGAAGGAAACACAGTACGATGGCTTTTCGCCAAAACACAGACCTCACAATTGAAGTCAGAAATATTTAAATCAACAAATAATGAGGGAAATAGTCTTCTAAGGTAACCAAATGAAGGATGACCAAGTCTACGATGCCACAACCAGATCTGTTTCTTATTCTGTAAAGAAGTAGCTCGAACCACACTCACAACGCCACGACCATTTGATGGAGAAACACCATTGTCCAAATAGTACAGTCCACCTCTCTTCCTACCACTGCCAATCTTCTCCTTGGTATGAATGTCCTGAAAAATACAATGAGTAGGAAAGAATGTGGCCACACAATTATGAGTTTGAGTTAGTTTACTAACAAAAATAAGGTTGCAGTTGAGGGAAGGAACAAACAAAACATCACGTAACAACAACCTAGAAGACAAAGACACAGTGTCGCCCCCGACAACAGGGGATGACACACCATTGGCATTGATAATAAATGGTTTAGGACAATTTGATGATAGATGACTCAACACATAATAATCAGAGGTCATATGATCCGTAGCACCTGTATCAATTATCCATGTATCATCACTAGAATAAGCAGAAGTACTCAAAACAGAGTTAGAGGTACCTGACTTGGCAACAAAGCTGGATGCATTAACAGAATTCACCCTGGAACTGGTATTGTCAATCTTGGAAGTAGAGGGAGAGACTTTCACACCCTTTGGATGCCACTCAGGATAGCCATGTAGTTTAAAACATTTTTCAACCACATGAGTTGTACCTCCACAGTAAGTACACTTCCTGTCATTTTTCTTAGCATCTTTATGTGAGAATTTTCGGGCTGCCATAGCGACTGCCCCGTCAGCACCCCCCATCATAGCGTCTTGCCGATTAGCCTCGGAGCACACAATTGCATAAGCCACCTGTAATTTAGGTAAAGGAGACATGGAAAGAATACGGCCTCTAACTCCATCTAGATGAGGATCCAATCCAGCTAGAAACATGTATAATCTCTGAGAGTTAATCATAGTGGTATATTTTTCAACATCACTCGCATAATCCATAATGCAAGGTTCAATTGCATCAATATCCTGCCAAAGTTTTTGTAGCTTGCCAAAATAGGAAATAATAGATCCACCATTTTGATGTACAGAGATTACCTCACAATGGAGTTGATATGCCTTGGAAGCATCTTGGCTCACTGTATAAGTTTGTTTGGCTGCATCCCAGATGTCCTTCGCCGTCAGTAATCGAATAAAGAGTGATCGGACTTCTTTGGTCATAGCATCAAGAAGCCAAGACTTGACCATGCAATTCTCATCCTCCCATGTTTCAAACTCATCTGAATTCACATCTTCTGGAGCTGCTCTTGTCCCTATGATAAAACCCCAACGTTTTCGACCTCTAATCTTATTCTGCACTATAAGAGCCCAATCAATATTATTTGAGCCATCAAGTTTCTCGGGTGAGATTAGTGAGGATACATCCTGGGAACTCAAAGGAGGAAGAGCAGGCAGTAGTGGTTTTGGGTTAACCACATCCTTGTTCTTGTTTTTGTTTGAGTCACCAGGACTAGAGGGAGTTGTCTCAGACATGGTTATTGACAAAACAGAGAAGGCACACACAGACCAGCAAGCAGCCGAGCAGTTCGCGTTACGGAGAGCAGTACGGAGCAGAGCAATCGGAGCCGCAGCAAGCAATCGATCGTCACTGCAAACAGAGCAATCGGCGTCACAGTGACTGGTCGGCGCACAGGCGAACAGACGAGGTTGGCGTCACGGCGACTGGACAGCGCTCAGGCGAGCGGAGGGCACATGCGGAGGGCGTCGACCGGTTGGCACACAGGCAGGTGGTCGGATGGCGTCGCGTCACTGGAAGGAGCGGCGTCGCGCCACTAGAAGTTGTCGTCTTCACTGGAAGAGATCGGGTCGGGCAGCGTCGCGTCACTGGAAGGGGCGGCGTCGCGTCACTGGAAGAAGTTGTCTTCACGGTGGCTGGTCGACGCACAGGTAGGCACGGGCAGAGATCAGTTTCTGGCGAAGAGAGATAGACGATGGGTCTCGTCTCTGATTTCTCTGTTTGAACTGAGTCACAGCAGTACACTCACACCAATATTTTTGATAAAAACTTAATCTAGGATTAAGAGGGATAATGATCGAAATACAACCCTAAACATCCAAAACAACCATGACCTAAACCCTAATACCTAAGAGAAAGAAGAGGTGAGAAGGGTCGGCTCTGATACCATGAACAGAATGTTTAGGTTAAAACTTTGATCATCACTCATTACCACAAAATAAAGTATATATACAGGGTCCTATAGCTTAATTACAGGAGAAAAAATAATTAACATAATTACACCCAAATATTCTCTATTAACTACCCATATATTCTCTATTAACTATTCCGTTGACTCAAATCAACATCCACTATATCAAGCACTACATCTAAAGCTAGGAAAATAAAGAAAAAGTTAAGGATGGTGGGGAAAATAGGCCTTAATAGGTCTGCTATCTAATGAACTCCTAAGTATTAGCTATTTTGCTGGGACCAAATATTTTGGATATCCAAATATTAGCCTTTAAAACTAAGTGATGCCATTTTGGAACTAAGTGATGCTATTTTGAGAACCAAGTGATGCTCTTTTGGAACCAAGTTTGGAACTTGGTTATGTAATATTCTATTTGTGTTTACTGCTACATTGGTCTTACATGTCTTTAATAGGGCTTAATATATTATTTTGGATGGATGTGATTGCATTCACAGGTATGGGTTAAAATGGTGTATGCAATTACATCCACTATGGTAGAAGTATATGAACAAAGTTTGTGAAATTTACATCAACTTGTATGTATTGGTCTCAGACAATTATGTAATGGGTTTCCTACTTAATTTATGTGTTATTTTAGCTATTTGGTGTTCTCTTTTTTGGTAAGCAGTTTCTCTATCTCTTAAATTCATTTTTTTTGGTAAGCAATTTATCTAATTTATGTGCTTTATGTATATTATAGGCATGACAATTTTTGTTCAGGTTTATGGAACATTGGGGAACAAAACTACAAGACCATACCAACCAAAGTACCCACATCCCTCTTGCACTTGTCAAAAAAAAAAAAACCCTTAAATTCAATGGTCATATTACAGTACCAACCTACTATATAAGACCCAGAAAATTACTTTTTCACACCCAAAAATTCTCCTCTCAGGATTCAAGGAAGTCCATGAGTTGCTCATACAAGCCTTCCTACCGCAAAAGCATAGTGGAGTTCCCACCATTTCAGAATACATAGACTTCACACCAAAAAGGTCAACGAACAGGAAGATCGAAGAACACAAAGTCGAAGGAAGACTCTGCGTCGCTTAAATGTACCAGAGGGAGAAGAAGAAGATGATCGTGATTTCTTATTTGCATCGATGTTATGAAAGCAATTTACGTATATTAAACACAAATCTTGTCTGTGTCACTCAAAGGAAGAAGAAGATGATGATGATTTCTCTGATTGTTGTGAGAGGAAGGGTGTATGTAGAAGACAACAGTAAGCTTTACTGTTCACCCAACTTCTAAAAATCCCCAATATGTGTTTTGTGTTAAGTCCATGTCAGCATATAGGTGGGCCCACTAACATTAGACCAAACGGTCAAATTAGACGGAAGTGTGGCTTGGGCCACATTGTCTTAAATTGAGTTAACTTTGTACTAAATTGAGAAAATTGAAACCCTATAGGGCTCCACAAGGGGATTGAAGATGACATCAAACTTGAGAAGGTAACTTTGTAATTGACCCAAAAAAAACCTTACGGAAGAAAATGATTGAATCCATTAGCACCATAAAAAGAAAATAATTGTCTTTGGAGAGGGTGAGTGTGGTAAATGCTAAGATCATGTTAAATTTTGAATTCCATTTCCACCAATATAACAAAAAAATTAATTGAATGATTGAATCCACCACCTCAGTACGAGCGGACACACAATAATCCATCCTAGTATTTTATTAAGAAAATAGAAGCAGCATTCGTAAATTCAGAGTCGCATTAATATATAGGCTTGGTGCAGAAAACGGGACCCGTTTGAGGCGACTCGTCCGGCCAAGACCTGATAGGCTTTGGTGATAGAGAAAGTTGAGAAACCGAAGCCTCTCATGTGCTTGACCGTTCCCATAATGGTCCCTGATCTCGAGCCCTAACTCGGACAGATTCGACTCAGATCGTCTCCGGGACTCTCTCGCTGGCTCGTTCACGTAGTTCGACCTCCCCCTGGCCATGCCACTCTGGTTCGCTGTGCTGATCTTCCTCTCCAGAGAGGACTCCTTCGAATTATTCGCCCACAAATTGGCGTACTTTCGAGGTTATTGGACGGGATTCAACCATGGCTGTGGATACTCACGGCCCTAATCCTAAAGGCCTTCTTTGCAATGCGGGAGCTGGTGCCGCTGCCGGTATGTCATTTTCTCGTGCTTTCCTGTACCTTGTGTTTGGTTGCAATAAATTCAGCGAATAAAACACAAGAAAAGAAAAAAATTAGAATCTTGGATGATTTCATTCTACTCTGATTCACAAATGAAATATTGGTATATGTAGAATACTAGCAAATTGTAGATATTTAATGGCTACTTGTGGTCTGGTTGTGAATTATTTGATTGTTTATGTTCAACTATTGATTGTTTGAATTGGGGCAGGGGTTATTGCTGCAACATTTGTGTGTCCTTTAGATGTTATCAAAACAAGGTTTCAAGTTCACGGGCTGCCAAGGCTCGGTAATGGGAATGTTAAAGGTATGCTCTTGGACTTTGCACTCGAAGACACACCCACATCTTTGCTTTCTTTTGTTTAGAAGATTACCTTAGCGTTCCAGGTGTACCTTGGATTAAACTTGCACACGTATTCTTTATGACTTGAAAACTGGTTTTGGTCCTTTAGTGCCAACTTGCGTCTCTAAGCTAGTATTCTTCTTTTCGTTTTGCCATTATTTCAAACAATCTAACAGTTTTTTTTTTTTTGTTTTTTTTTTCTGAGATGAATATTATTTTTTACAAGTCTTATTGGGCATTTTTTAAGTTTATATGACAGGTAAAATATTTTTCCATGTGATCAGGTAGTCTTATAGTTGGTAGTTTGGAACAAATATTTCAGAAGGAGGGGTTACGTGGGATGTACCGTGGGCTCTCTCCCACAGTGCTGGCATTGTTTTCTAATTGGGCAGTAAGTTTCGATACTTTCTAGTTCTTGCTTCTTGCCATAGCCTGTTAGCAAATTCTTGAGGATAATTAACAAATATTTGATGTTGTAGGAAACAAAGTGCTGGTTGTTATAACTAAGCATAAAATTTTGCACCTTGGAGTTTATAAATAAACTTCAGGGTTCCACTAAAATAAAAACTTGGGGGTTACTTGAGGAATTACTGCCATTTGCTTTTACTTGTATCCTATCAAAATGAGAATTCTGAACTTGATATGTAACTACAATCTAGCAGTTCTTTTGGGCTCCAGAGCCCAAAAATAAATTTGCCCCTTGTTCACAACCTGGGCAAAGTTGCATCCCTTTTATATTTTATATAGTTAGATTGTTTTTATGCTCAAGCATGTAAGCTAGGTCTAATTGAGATCACAGTGGTTGGAAATTTGAATCTTGTATTGATGGTAGAGATAAAACAAAAACAAAATTATAGCATCTAAAAACAATGCAGTAATTCAGAAATATTAAGTAGATATAGATTTCTTGTCTCTTTTTATAAATAGTGTGTAGCCACTTAAAACTAAGTATCAAAATCACCGAGAGGTATACCATCCTTAACAAATTTCTTAGCATATATCTTAGATTGCATTCAATATGTGAATTTGGATGTGTTCCTTCATTTAAACTGTTTACACCAAATGTTAAATATTATAAAAGATAGATCTTTTATTGTTTTTGTTGTGGATTGAAAGGAGAACTCGATATTTAAATTATTAGAGAGTGAACTTGAAATGATACATTCCTTCAGTATTTAAAATACACCTTATTTCAAATAGTCAAATTTACATATGATTTTATTAACATAAAAAACTAATAATTTTAAAGTCTTATTAGAGAATTGATATCTTTCATTTTGTCCCCCTATCCAAATGCAGCTTTAGAGTGTCTCGAAAGAAGCTCTATACATCTGTTGAATAACGAAAAATCAACTCGGCTTACCTAGGATCTGTTTGGGAGCATTTTTGTTCAGGACGCTTTTGCTCAATACTGCTTTTGTTTGTAGCACTTTTATAGAAGCACATAACAAAATTCATTAAAAATCGAAGTGCTTCTTGCATATTCACTTAGAAGCACTTCATCAGGTGCTTCTCTAGAAAGCACTTAAAGTTCTTTTGGAGTTGCACAAGAACTTTTGTCTATCTTTCCAAACTCTTTAAAAAGGGCTTTTAGTTGTTTGGTAGTGCTTTCGGCACTACCAAACATGCCTTTAATATGCATTGGTGAAATTGGCCACGGCTCAAGCTTTCTGATATTTGAGGTTTTCATTACGTATGTTGATTTTTTACTCCAATATTATCTCTGTTGCTCATGCTTTTTTCCTGCCTTCTTATCTAGGAACTCAAAAATATCTACGGTTTTGATTGTTATTACTTCTGCAGGAGCTACGCTTTCTAGACCGGACCCATATTTAGACCATCTCTTGAAACACCTGCTTATCCCGCATGTGCTTTTATTTAGTGAATAATCAAATATTGCAACTTTTTGCAGGTTTATTTCACAATTTATGACCAGCTCAAAAACTTTCTTTGCTCTGATGGTTAGTTCATGACGATTTACTTTTTAGATTGATTGTTTAACTCATATTCCTCTTTAGTTTTAGTTAAATTCATTATCCTTCTTTATCTTGTTTTTTAAGTATGTATGTTGTTTTGACAATGGTGCATGTATAGATGAGAATCACCATCTTTCTATTGGGGCTAATGTGTTAGCTGCATCTGGTGCTGGAGGTGCAACAACTATTGCTACAAATCCACTTTGGGTTGTCAAGACTAGACTTCAGGTGTGTCTCATTTCATTGTATTTATGTCTTGTGAGGAGCTTGTTGTTTTATTTCTCTCATTTCTAGTGTTCAATAGACTAGCAACTTTAGCATTCCATTATTATTTTCTGAACATTCACTTTTTTCCTGTTTTATCATGCAGACTCAGGGAATAAGACCAGGTGTGGTACCATATAGGAGTACGCTTTCTGCTTTGACAAGAATAGCTCATGAGGAAGGCATCCGTGGTTTGTACAGGTTTGGTATCCCATATCATTATCAAGTTGTATTAACCTATATGTATCTAATTGTTTATGTTGATGTTGATGTCTTTGATATGTTGTGTGTTGACAGTGGTCTTATACCTGCTTTGGCGGGTATCAGTCATGTTGCCATCCAATTTCCAACCTATGAGAAAATAAAATTCTATTTGGCTAATCGAGGTAATAACCCGACTGTTTTTAGTCTTTTATGAACTCTTTAAAGAAGTATGGTATTTAATTTGATATGGTTATATCAGATAACACTACAATGGATAAAGTCAGTGCACGTGATGTTGCCATTGCCTCATCGGTCTCCAAGATTTTCGCATCAACATTGACATATCCACATGAGGTATAAGATTAAAAGAATTTCCGAATTTGATTTTAACCTTTTGTAGTCAAATATGTGACATCTTGTTGACTTGGATTAAATAAAACGGTAGCCACCCACCATAAGTTTTTAGAGAACTTAATAACTTATGGTCTTAGAAGTGATTAGTGATTCACTAAAAATTATTATTCTGTGGTTTTCTTTAGAGTAAATTTGCAGATTCATTGAACTTATGTTTGGCATATGATGAAAAAAACTGTTGTCTCTTGATTATGAGAAGACAATGTTTCACTTTTTCTCTCTTCAACAATCTGGTTGTTGAATTTTCTCTGAATTTATCCTGATTCTGTAAATAGGCACAAAATTGATTTTGTTATTCCATCTTTAAAATGACACTCTGTCAGCTGAAGCATGATTAAGACGTTTTCTCTATAATGTGCCATGCTGTCGCTGAAGCATGGCTAAGACACTCTCCCTCCATCTCCTCTCCCTCTCCCAATTCAACCATGTGATTTTAGCATCCTTTACAACTTTGACCCTCCCAAACCACTATCTTGACCCCCTTTTTCAAAATTTCCATTTATATACCCCCTTAAATAAAATAAAACACTTTTAAAGAAATTAAAAAAAAGAAAGCAACAACCCAACCAGCCACCCCATCCCCCCCACCCAAACCCACGCCCACTGCTGGCGACCTCCCTCCCTCTTTGTCATTCTCTCTTTCTCTTTCTTTCCGTCTCTCCCTCTCTCTCTCTGTCTCTCTCTCTCTCCCTCCCTCCCTCACTGGACCACCATGGTGGCCAGCGGCCCCATCTACCTCCAGATCAGAGGGTGAGGGAGGGAGGAAGAGAGAGAGAGAGAGAGAGAGAGAGAGAGAGAGAGAGAGTGGTGTGGGGTGGCTGGTTGGGTTTTTGGTTTTCTTTTTTGGCTTTCATTAAGGGTATAATAGGAAAGTTGAGGAAATAAATGAATAGGTGGGTCAAGACTCAAGACAGTATTTTTTGGGAGGTCAAAATAGAAGCACTCATTGGATTTTTTAGTTCTTCCTCCCTGAAAATACCTATTATTATATCAATTCAAAATACATACTTTGAGAAAGGAAGAGGGGAGAAAACCTGAAAAACCTTGTTTTATATTCTTAGTACAGCCTTAAAAGCCTTGTTTCAGTGATGTGCATACGATAAGCTGCAGCATAAGCTAACTATCAAAGTAGCATATTGAAAAACCGTGCACTAACAATAATTTATATTTTATCCTCGAATATTATCTTTAGGTGGTACGCTCAAGGCTTCAAGAACAAGGCCACCACTCTGAGAAGCGGTATTCTGGTGTTGTTGATTGCATTAGAAAGGTATTTCATCAAGAGGGCATCCCTGGTTTCTACCGTGGGTGTGCCACCAACCTTTTGAGGACCACACCAGCTGCTGTAATTACATTCACCAGCTTTGAGATGATTCACCGGTTTCTTGTTACTTCATTTCCTCCTGATCCGCAACCTCACACATTGTGAGATGGATCATACGCTTATGAGGATATCATGGGATATATAAGATGGGCTATGTCCCTTTAAATCTCCATACAGTCAACTCAATTAGGTTAGACATTACTCTTTGGTAGCTTTTACCCAAAAGTGAAGATATTGCAATCTCATTCCCTCTTAAATATTTGTAACATGAAGTTGTTTTGGGGGGAAAGTGAGGATTATGTCACTCATTTAAACACTGGTAATGATGAGAAAGTGGCAAAGTTTATATTGTAGGGCTGCAAAATTTGGTATTTAGAGGAATGCCTATTCTTTCAACTTCCATTATTGTCATGATCTTGTTATTTGTTGGATTCTAGTGTATTAGTAGGCCTCGATGGTTTCATTGGAACTGTAGAAAAAGGAATAGGAATTGTACTCATGTTTTTGCCTAACAATGAATGGAATGGTTTTGATATTCCCATGAACACGTCAGGAATTGAGATTACGAAATAATTTTCCACTTACATTGGAATAGATGAGAAAATTTAACATGAAATACCCTTTTTTTATTTATTTATTGAGATTTAAAACTATTGTTATCAAAATAGAAATTATTTGATACTATGTACAGACATAGTTGCTATATAGTTGCTGTTTAATCAATCAATCTTTCAGTCTTTAATATAATCTTTGATACTTTTCTCAATCTGGTGGATTCCAGTTCTAGTTTCTCGTTGCACCAAAAGTGTCTTTGTTCTACTATATATAAAATTGATATGGTTGTGATCCGCAGCACCAATTTAAGGAGTAAACTTGCTGTCTATGCTATTGCACTGCTTGCATGTGATATTGTTAATCTTAATTAATAGTTTGAGAAAAAGAAAAATAGAGTTAATAGTTTTCTCAAATCTCAACAATATATTCCCTTTTCTAATAAATTTGTAGTATTTGTTGGAATGGATTGAAGGGAATAGTTGATTGATCTAAAGGCTCAAAGCAATGTTGAGATGGCCATGCAATTGCTTGCCAGTTTACGTAGTGTAGCAACGTCTTCTTCCTTGAAGGGCAACTTGAAACCCGGAGACTCATCGACGGCATCATCACACGTACTAATATCGGTAATCACTGCACTAAGCGTGGTTTTTAAAGTAGCGACATCGTGTGTGGCAATGGCATCAATGGCACCGTTGAGGTCATCTACTGCAGATTCGTAAACTTCTTGGCATACTTTAAGGGATGAGATATCAACCGTCGATGTAGAGGGATCCTTGACCATCTTCTTCATCTGGGCGACCGCCTTTTGCATGCGGTCTAAGCTTTCCTTAATTTCTATTTGAAGGGCAGTGACAGGGTCGACATTTCCGTGTAGGGAAGGCAGGATGGTGCTGGAGCAAAGAGCAGGGTTATCAGTTTTCGCACAGATTTTTTCAAGAGAAGGATCGTCTTGCGGAACGGGGACTGGGGCTGGCGTCGGGGTGCCTTGAGCGGAAGAGAGGAGAAGAGAGGCGATGGATATGATGAGGAGGATGCGGTTGTTGATGAGCTCCATTGTCTCTCTTCTCTCTGGAGGAGATAAAGGAGGTAGAAGAGGAGAGACAAGTTAAGGAGCAAAAGTTGGGAGATGGGGAAATAAAGAGTAGAGAAAGTTAAGGTCGATCGTTTCTTTTAAACGCGGGAATGATGGAGTGAATGTCGTGCAAATTATACCAGTAATAGCATTTAGGGTAACTACTGCTTTTGCTTAAAATTAGGATGATTTAGTTACGACCTACTGCTTGCAATTTTATTGTACATTTTTACCATATTTTGTCCTCTCATCTAATGGCTAGCTTTAGTATTTTTTGTAGACAGTTTCTCTTTTTGTTGCTGATTTTTGTACAGTTTTATATCTATTTCCTATTAATCATAATTCTCTATTTATGATATGGCTTTGAACTAACTTCACATTCCCTCCCTCCCTCCCTCCCTTCATTCCTTCATTCTCTTTCTCGATCTCTTCTTTTTCTCCATCCTTCTCTTTCTGTCTCTCGAATTGAAACTTCTGCACTGGAAGTTTCATGAGGAAAGAGAAAGGGAGGGGGGGAGCCGCCAGCTTCAAGTGGCTGGTGGTGCAGGCTTGGATGAAGGGGAGGTTGTCGGAGAGGGGTTACCAGCTTCTCTTATTAGTTTTTTTTAGGGCTTTCAATTAAAGAGCCCCTAATACCTGCTTTTTTTCTGTCTGACCTAATACATACTTAACCCACAAAAAAATGGACCAAGTGCTCAACTTAGCACACTTGTGTATCCCTTAAGAAACTCAAAATTCAAAATGTTAACCTCATGAACCTCCTAAAACTTACTAAATCATACATAAACCCACTCAAATAAGACCTAACAACCAAAAAAAATTATCCACAAACATGTAGAAAATAGGAAAAACAAAAAACGAATTTTCGCTAACATTTAAAACTGGTACTGCACTATAGGAGATAACAAGAGAAAATTATGGGGGTGGATATCACGTTCTTTTAATACAAGATAGGGCACAATTAGGGATCATGATTTTTTTTTTCTTTTTTCAGACGTCACCAATACCATCACTGATCAACTAACCAGAGAGGTAAGGCCTAAAACTCTTTTCATCTTTGACACTGCAAAGATATAATGCAGGGTGTGCCTTACTTGGAGAAACCCCAAGACTATTCGAGGCCATGACAAGGCGTTTCCCGACTTCAGGTTTATTAAGCTTATATCTTCTTTGGCAAAAGTCAACTGGCGATTGCAAAGGTAAAAACTTTAGGGGTCTTTTGGCAGCAAACTGGGTCAAGGGACTCACTTGTATGCTTGAAAAACAATCTTCTGCTTTGGTCTTCAAGTATTCTATAGGCCAACTTTGAACAACTCTGGATGTAACAGACCTTGTAGGACTTGTAGAAAGGCCATCCTCACTAAGATTCGAAAAGTATCTAGTGATGATACCAGATACAGATACTACGTCTGACAAAGTCTCAGTCACAGTGGCCTCAGCTGCTATTGGTTTGGAAGCCAATTCTTCCCTAGGCCCAACTTCACTCATTGATGGACAATCAGAAAAAGTCTTCTTGTCAGTGAGAACTGCAGTGTTATTTGCACCCTGGCTATCCATTTCAATTCTATCAACTTTGTATGCTAAGGAAATTTTCTTTGTTCTCTTCCTTTTCTTTGTAAGGTAGAAAGGTCTCCTGAGCTTTCCTAGTAAAGGTTTGTGATATCGCAATCTTTTGTCCCTCAACCTCTTACAATTGCCTTTCTTCTTACTCTTAATAGTGCTTGTAAGAAAATCTGGATTCAAAGGATGAGCAATGTCACTACCTTTAGATACACGATCACCAACTTTAGAGACCACATACTTATGTAAGCATGCCCTATTGCAATCACTCAAAAGTCTTGCTTCTACATGAAGAAACCATGTCCCTTTCACTCCCTGGAAAGCACTCTTCATAGGCATTGAATCAGGCAGGTAATACAAGCATGATTTTCGTTTGACCTAATAAATAATGGAGTGCACAAGTAGAAGCACGAACCAATGATTAATGTTGGTCATAAAGAAAGGAATCAGTAGCAGAAGTAAAAATCTGGAAATTAAATAAACATAATTATAAAAAAATGCACCATCAGTCCAGAAACTCGGATCTCTCCTGATTTCGAGAAACGATTGAAGTGCTGTTTCTCAAGTTCCCCTACAGAATGGATAATAATGGAATGTTACAAACTGCGCTAATGTCAATAATTTCGCATGAGATTGTGAAAGGAGTGTTCGATCTGCTTGTTATTGAAAAAAGGGAAAAAAAAAACAGAAAGAAACAAACAAACAAAAGGAAACACTTTGCAGGAGATTGTGTAAGCAGAGTCCGATCTGCTTGTTATTGAAAAGGGGAAGAATCCTTGATATTTAATCAGGCTTATGATACCAAAGAAAAAAAGCATGACAGCCATGCCCAGGAGAACCAAAACCACCTAGCTAAATCCTGCATGGTCACTAATGCGTCAAATTTTGAGAGAAGTTTGAAGACTAGTCAAAATTTGTGTCATTTATAGACCTTTAACCTTTTTTTTTTTTTTTTTTTTTGAGTTCTAGAAATTTAACTCTCGGGAAGTGCTCTCGAATGCCCCTCCAAGTACTAATGGACAAGGTTCAATCACTTCCTACTCAAGGGTTAGACTTATAAAACTCTAAAAACAGGATGAAAAGTCTGTAATGCAAACAAAAGAAGGTAATTTTGATGGAACATTTATTTACTTTTGGCCCTTCTGTTGATTGATTTAAGTTTTATCTAGTGTTGAAACTTCTATAATGCAAACACAATAACGACGCACAGTTTTATTCTCTTGCTCATCTGGGTCTTCTGGAAACCAAAATCTGCAGTGACCCAGAAAGAGTCACCGTATGATCTTCCAGAATACAGGCATACAGCTACATTGTCCAAGGGTAAGCAAACTTTTGGAAAGCCAAAACAAAATCAGTGAAATAAGCAATAGATAGATAACAAAACCGCATAGATGGATATATTTAACTGAATATGAAAGGAAATATAATTTTAGAAATGGAAAATGGAAATGAAATTTAATTCTATTTTAATCCTAATCTATTTTGCTTACTCTTGAAGTCTCTTGCTCTGATGTATGGAGAGACAGCCATGGCTAAGCGAGTGCCCAAGTTGGTATCCACGAAAACTGCTACTTCCATGGTAATAATTATTAATATCTTTGTAAACATAAAAAAACCAACACTATAATAAACAGAAACAAACAGATTCGAACCAGGCACTAGTTTCAAACGATCCCATATGTGCAGTGCAGTGGATATGGCCAAAAAGGAAAATTAAAGAATACTGATAAATAAGCTTTTCAAAAAAAAAAAAAACTATACAAGAAGTTTGAGACTAGGACGAGAGAACGAGAGAGGGTGTGACTATTGGGAACATAACAAGAAAATGTAAAAATAAAAAATAAAGAGGATGAGAAGAGACTCTGGGAGAGGAACAGGAAGAGAGGGGTAGCGAGAAAAGGAGAGAGGCGGTGTTGATGAGTACAACCTAAGCGGCGGAAGAGGGGATGTGCGTAGGGACGGGCTGAGATTTGCAAGAGCTGAAATTTTGGAACCTTTCTTTACAATAAAAAGGCTTTTTTGCACTTCATGGGCAAAAAATAAAAAGAGCTTTTTTGCACTAATACGATACCACCAGAGTTATAAGGAGTGTGTAAATTTATCACCAAAAAAAAAAAAAAACAGATAATTATTAATAATCATAGTTTGGGGCATTTCGGCTACCTAATTCTTCTAAAGTTCACCATGTTAATTGGGTTTCTCAGCGGGTCCATTTTAATTTTCCCAATCCACATTTTAATTTCTTTCCCTTCATCTCTCTCTCACTCCCTCTCTCATTTTTCTCATTTCTCTCCTCAATCATGTGTTTCTCTTTTTTCTCTCTCTTCATCGTCACTCTCTCTCTCCTCAATGCATCGCCAAATGGCCAAAAACATGTTAGAAGATGTCTAGACATACCAACATTTATAGGAGATTGACAAAAATCTATGCCCTATTTTTTATGTTCGGGTTATTATTTGATAGAAGAATATATTACGATCATATTTATAATTGAATAAGTTCACCAATATTCTGGTTATTCTAGATAGTCATGATACATAGGTGTCAATCATAACTTATGGAATAAAAAATTAATTAATAAATATGATTTATTAATTTATTCTTATTTTAGAAGTGTTTCTAATGGAAGACGTTAATTCTGTTGGAATATACACTTGTGCAAATCGTTTTATTAAACGTATTGTGTATATTTCTAATATCAATGGGTAAATCAATCTTTTATGTTTCATCCTTCATATACATACTATATAATACTATATGTGTATATGCATAAAAGATGTCCATGATTTTATGTTAAGAGAATAATGTCCTAAAGAATATAGGACAGTGAGACATATATCTCTTAGTACTTGAAGTTACAAGATTGATAATTGGACAATATCAATCCAGTGAAGCTAGTATGATCTAAACAGTTCATAGTTACAAGAATAACGATCCGAACCATTCATTTTTTAGTTTCTCACTCAAAGATCATTCCTCCAAAAAATTAGGTCAATTGAAGATGTAGAAGTTTGGTATCGGAGCTTGAACGTATGAACAATCGTGGTTCATACATAAAATTGTGTTTAGGCGACGAAATATAGCTTTGGGCGACGAAGATTCCGTCGCCCAAAGTCTAAAATTTTGGCAGGATGAAACGGTGCCCTAAAGTCAACGATTTTGGGCGACGAACAGGATTTCGTCGCTCAAATCACCTTTGGGTGACGAAATCATGTATTCCTCACCTAAAGGTTCTTTGGGCGACGGAATCATGTTCGTCGCCCAAAGTCATTTAATTTGTATACCCAGTAATCTGGGTTTCGCTATCACTCATCTCTCTCAACTCGATCTCCCTCCTCTTTCCAGCTGCTCCCTCCTCTCTTCTTCCGCCTGCTCGCTGCTCGCTGCTCCTTCCTCCCTCATCCCAAAAACCCACTCTGTCCTCCTCCCTCCTTCCTTATCTCGAAAACCCACCCCACCNTTTTCAATTTCTGTTATTTTAATTACTGATTGTTATTTATGTTGTGGATTTTTTTAATTTGGTGGTTTGGTTGTGAAATTTGAATTTAGATTGAGTTTGAGCTAATATTTGATAATAATTTATTTTTTTGGTGAAGGAAGGATAATGTTGCATTTTCGATGAAGGATAATTGCATTTTTGGTGAGGTATGTGTTTAATCTATCTCTCAGTTAAGTTTTTGTATGATTTAATATTTAATATTTCATATATAATTGTATTAAACATTTTTAGTGAATTAGTTTGTATGTTAAAATTAATTATAAAATTGATTTGTTAGTTTGTATGTTTTTAAATGCTAAAATTATTAGTTTGTTTGTATGCTTGTATGTATATTGTTAGATTAATTATAGTTTAGTTTGTATGTTACATTTAATTTAGTTGTAATTGCAAAATTCTCAATGACGTAGTCCAGCACTCATCGAGTACTGGGTTAGGTCATGTGGCACGAAGCGTCTGTGCGAAGTTATCAGTGGATAACTTTGTACATTCAACTTAAATTCACCTTATACTCGTTTGAGAGTCTGTTGGACGCACGCATGGATGCTGAGCGTAACTGCGCTCCAAAATGATTATTGAATTATCCAAATTACCCATGGACAGTTTGAGAGTGCACAATTATGTGTTGTGGTTAGCGGTTCATGTGATGTGGTTTCGATCTAGGAGAACCATAGGGAGATGCTACTGAAATTTTTTCAGATCGAAACTACGTCGTGGGAGCCAACAACCACGACACATATGTACATTCTCGAACGGGATAGGACCCTTACCGGAGGCATAAGGAGATAAAGAAGGGTAACAAATCTTTTTCTAATTGTCAAAATTAAAAGATGAGATTGTGTACATCTTATGCAAATTTGAACAAATATTTCCATCGGTCTTTTTTGATATAATGATTCACTTGATAATACATTTACCGCAATAAGCAATTATTGTTGAGCCGGTCAGTTATCGGTGGATGTACCCAATAAAAAGTTAACAATTCCTAAACCTTTTTGTTACTATTCTATAAGTTTAGCTCTATATTACTCATAAAATTTTTATCACTATGTACTTACATTTGCAGAATGTTAGGTAATTACAAAAGGTACGTCTGAAACAGAGCACGCCCCGAAGGCTCCATAGCGGAGGCATACATTACAAATGAATCCATCACCTATTGTGCAATGTATCTCAGCAGTGTTGAGACGTCATTCAATCGGCCTCAACGCAACGATGACAGTGGTGAAAGAAATGAGACACTTTCTGTATTTTCTCAAATTACACGACCATTTGGCGAAGCTCCTAAACCATCTATTGAATTCTCGAAACATGACATGAAGGTAGCTCATTGGTTCATACTCAATAATTGCGAAGAAGTTGACTCCTTGCACATTGAGCATGAGGAATTGATGAATCGCGACTATCTAGGATGAGACAAGGAACGTGTAGAGAAAAAGCATCGGGAATTGTTTTCTAAATGGTTTAAGGAACATGTAAGTGATTACTGAAAATTATGATCAGTTCATGTGTTTGTATGTTTATTGTAATATATTAATTACATTGTCTTTTAACAGATGGAAAAAGTGACTGATGATAATTTGCCATTATACAAGGAGTTAGAGTTTGGCGAGTGACATTGCATTTCAATGCATTCCCTCACGCATTTCAATGCAGCCGGTGCCTCTCAGCCAGCTCCAAGCCGCTGCACCTTCTTCCGTGCAAATGTTGTTGCTGCATTTGATTAATCAACTCCTCCTCCAACCAGCAGGCGACACGTGGCCCTCTTCCAGCAGTTTCCCGAATGCTCCAGCGCCTATTTGTGTTCATTCTTATCTCAAATAGCTGTCACCAGCTATCCCCCTTCTGATATTTTCTACCCTACTATTTGCCTATAAATAGGAACATTTAGCCTCATCTTCATATCTTTTAGTCTAGAATTTTAATTTCTGCCTTTTCTAGTATTTCTCTTAGGATTTCTCTCTCAAGCCATTTGGCTATGATATTTGAGAGAGAATAGGAATGTAACTCTCTTACAATTTTAATTAATGAAATTTTAATATTATGTATCTCTTCTCTCTTCTCCTAATCCTCTATTTACTTTATGCCATTTATTTTATGTAGTTCTTTATTTCATGTTTAATTTTATATTATGTCTTTCTTCTCTCTTCTCTAATCCTCTATTTATTTATGTCTTTTATTTTATGTAGTTATTTATTTTATTGTTAGTAGTTCTATTTATTTTTATTGTTATTTATATTACATGCTCATTTATTTCTTTCTTTATTTGTATTTAAGATATAAGATCATGGGTGGTCACTAAACCTCCTTAACAAGGTAAGGGGGAAGCACCACCATGAACATTATTAAATGAGATCTTTATGTTAATTTTCCCCTTGTTTAAGATCTTACAAGCTCTAGATTTTGATATTAAAATGAGATAGAGATCCTCTTTCACCCATAATGTCATATATTATGGGTTGTTAGATTCTCTTTCCACATTTTAGCTTTATGGTTAATTGTTCTAAACACAAACTTTTTGAACTTTAGTTGTTCCTTAGTTTTGGTTCACTTGAGTTGCTTGAAATTTGTATTTTCTAAGCAAAATCAAGATCTACCATATAAATATTCAACCTTTGTGCTTAATTCATATTTATCTTTGCAAGAGGGCATCAAGTGACTCTTGGGTGCCCTCCGTTAAGAAGAAATTACTAAAAATTTCATTTAATATGTTCATAAGTGGTGTGGAACCCTAACCTTGGTTCTTATACCATTGATTAGTTTCTACAACCAAAAAGTTGTTATTTTCCTTTTTAGATTTAATATTTCAATTCTTACACTTTTATTTACCTTATTCTCTTTTCATCTACTTTATTTGCTTTTTAATTTAGTTGCATTTTATTTTAAAATTGTCTCACAAACCAACAAAATTTCCAAATTAGGTTAGCTTTAAATTAACTTAAGTTTAAGCTTAGTGTATCATCACTGCTTGAAGTTCGACCTCGTTAATATAATACTCGATTCGTATATTTGCGATAAATAAAATTATACAACAAGTTTTTGGCGCCGTTGCCGGGGAAGTGTTTGGATACACTAGTTTAGGCTTTTTGTTAGTTTAAATCTTCTACTAGTTTTCATTTATTTTGCTTTTCTAAAAAACAAAAACAAAAAACAAAAAAAAATTTAATTAAAAAAAAATTTCGAATTTTCCTTTAATTAGTATTTTTTTTAGTTTCCTTTTTCTTTTTCTCACTTTTATAAGTGCCGAAAAAATTTAAGAAAAAAAAAAAAATTTCTTTACACTTTTTTGCATCTCTTCTCTTGTAGGTGCCAAGAAAAGAAAGAAAAAAAAATTTATATATTTATTGTTTACCATTTTTAGTTTATTATTTATTTTAGTAGTCTTCTTTATTTTGTGCTTGTGTTAAATATAAATTCTTGTTTTTATTTTGCATATTTATAATTGTCTCTTTCTTTGTAGCTTCCATAACTAGTATCTAGCATCATCTTTTATTTCTTTCACCATTAGTTTTGTTTTCTTCGTCATCTAAAAAAAAAAAATTTATATATATAGTAGCATATTTATTTCTTTGTTGTCTTTAGGTTGTTGCATCTAGTTTCAATTGTAGAATTTTTTTTCTTGCTTTTTTTTTTATCGTTAAAAAAAATCAAATATTTTTTGTCATTTAGTATAATTTGGTTAGATCTTATTTATTGTTGTGTTGTGCATCTTATCCATTGCAACATTAGATAAGATAATTTCTATTTTCTCTTATTTCATTTCTCTTTTCCCTTTTCCACCTCTTGTTTATTTTTATTTTTATTCTATTTCCCTTTCTCCTTTTGTTATAGTTTTAGTATTAATTCTACTTTTTTTTTTTATTGCTTGGGGGAGAAGTTTGCAAAGGTGTGGTCATCAAGAAAAGGGAATTGCTAGCAAAAGTTTGGTTGCCTTCTCCTAGTGTATACTCTAAACTTTTTTTTTTTTAAGATTTTCTTGAGTGGTGTTTGCCTTACCTGTGCAATTTCAATTTTCATATATTGTTGTTTTGTTGGTTGTTGCATTTTCAATTAGCATTCTTGCATAATCAGCTAGTAAGGGCATTCACCCCCAACAAGATAAGGATTGGATTTCATCACCAAGTCCTTGCCCACCTAGGCTAACCATCTTTTGCATTTGTTAATCCCAAACTCAATTTAATTAAAATCAAGTAGACATTGGCCAAAGGGTTCACGAAGTTAGGGGTGGACAAAACCCGATGCAACCCGACCAACCCGACCAACCCAACCAAAATGGGTTGGGTTGGTTCAGTTTCTAACACCCAATTTAGAGAGGTCAGTTTATAACCCGACCAACCCGATCTCAAATGGGTTGGTTAGCGGGTTGACGTTCTAAATAATCGATCAAACCCGACCCAACCCGACCTAAAAATTTAAAAAAATTAAATTAAATATTCATATGTACAGTTTCTCATCTCACCTTATTTAAAATGGTCAAAGGCTCAAAACAATGAGAACTCATCTCACCTTCCCTAGTTTCATGGCCTATGTTCTTTAATATTATAATAAATTAATATTAATCTTTCACATGGCTTTATTGTTTAATATATTAATATTAATGTTTCACATATATGGCTTTCTTGTTTTATATGTGACTGTAATTGTTCAACTGTAAAAGTAGGCATGTATTGAATTGGGTTTATGTGTAGAAAATAGAGACATTAATTTTATAACTTAAAGGGAGTTTCATTCATTTATAATTTGGGCCTAAATTTTAATTGTATTTTGAGACATGCCCAAACCGATCAAACCGATCAAACCGACCAACCCAACCCGACTTTAATTGGTTTGGTTTGGTTCGGTTGTTTCACCTTCAATGGGTTGGTTTGGTTTGAAAAATCACTAACCCAAAGGCATTGATTTGGTCTACGGTTTGGGGGCTAAACCGAACCAAACCGACCCGTGTCCATCCCTACACGAAGCTTATAGGACCCTCTTGGAATGAGTCAATTAGTGAATACTCCGGTGAGTGTTTTTGGAAGTACAATGTCTAGAAAGGTTCTTTAAGGTTGCAATCATCTTGATGCTTAAAGGGGACTGGTTTTTAAGAGAGACTGTCTGTGACTCCTCCACCCCCACCGGAACCGCCTGGTTATATTTTTGAGAACCTTATATCGGTACGCCACTAATTCGCTTTGAAAGAGAGGAGGAGCTTGTCTAGTGCTTAATCAAGATTAGGATTGTCTAAAAGACACCTCCCAAGGCTAAATCAAATATAATTAAATTGCTTGTTTGGATTAACTCTTTGTTTTGTGATTTTGTTTAGTTGTATTTGCTTTGTTTGTTAGTTTGTCCATATTTTCGTTTAAAAAAAGGGTAGTTAATTAATTAATTAAAAAAAAAAGTTTTTGAAATTCTTTTCTTAAAATCTGTCTAGTGTATGCTTGGTCGTCGTTCATTGAATCATGATTTAGCACCTTTTGACCTTGAACTTGAGAGAACACTTAGACATTTAAATAAAAGAATTGAACCGATAATTGAAATGGGTGAAAACATTGAAATTCGTCCGTTAAGAGAATATTTTGCTCCTGTCATCCTTGACACCCCTTCTTGCATAGTCTTGCCTCACACTACCGCAACTCATTTTGAGATTAAACCCCACATCATTCAATTGTTGCCCTCCTACCACGGTTTGGATCGAGAGGACCCGTACACACATGTTAAAGAATTCATTGAAATTTGCTCAACCTCTAGATACCAAAATTTTCCCGATGAGTCCGTGCGTCTCCGTTTATTTCCATTTTCGGTCAAGGACAAAGCAAAAGCTTGGTTAAACTCCCAACCCCCCGGTTCCATCACTTCATGGGATCAACTTGTTAAAAAATTTGTGTCAAAATTTTTTCCAATGTCTAGGACTAACGCGCTTAGGAGAGACATTTCGGAGTTTAGACAAAAAGACGATGAGCAGTTTTATGAGAGTTAGGAGCGATTCAAGGATTTAATTTTAAGATGTCCTAACCATGGTTTCGAGACGTAGCGTTTGGTGCAATATTTTTACAACGGTTTAACTCAAATTAATCGCAATATGGTAGAGTACATGAATGGGGGTGCGTTTTTAAATCTTGGAGAAGAGCAAGCATATGATTTTTTTTGAAAAATTGTCTGAAAATTCTCAACAATGGGATTTCTCCAACCCACATGATAGACAAGCCAAAGAACCAAAGCGTGGGGGGATGTATGAAGTGAGAGGTGATGTAGACTTAGGGTCTAAGATTAAGAGTCTAACAAGAAAAGTAGAGGTCTTAGCTTTGATTTAAACCATGAGTGCTGTTAATCATGTCCAAAGTGAGGTTTGTTCTCATTGTGCTAGCCCGATGCATAATGTCCAAGCGTGTCCTTCCTTGTATACTTTTTCCGAGAGTAATGTTGAGCATGCGAATGCTCTTAACAATTTTAGAAAGCCGTTTGTGAACCAAGGTACCTTTTCCGAGGCCTACAATCCCAATTGGAAGAATCACCCAAATTTTTCTTGGAGACAAGGCCAATCCCAAACACATTTAGGAGGAAATTCAATGCCAAACAATTCATTCCGTCCTCTTAATCCCTCATATTCCCATGTTCCCCATGTCCCTCATCCCACTCCTCAAAGTGTTGCCCCACAACAAAATTCATCATCACCTTTAGAGGACACACTCCAAAAGTTCTTGCAATTGACCGGTCAAGCATTTGTTGAGGTTAAAGCTTCCACTCACCAAAATACACAAGCCATTGCAAAGCTAGAACATCAAATTGGTCAATTAGCTAACATTGTGGGGGAAAGAGAGAAGGGAAAGTTTCCAAGTCAACCAATTCCTAATCCAAAGGGTCAATTTCATGTTGATGCATCTAGTTCATCCAATACTCATGAGCATGTCAAGTCCATCACAACCCTTAGGTCGGATAGGCAAATTGATAATAAGTTTCAAATGCCCAATTTGGAAAAAGAAAATGATGAAAATGAAACAAATGGAGTAGGTGGTTTAGAGCCTCAGGTTGATCACATTGTTAAGTCAAAGGAAAAAGAGTCCTTAATTGTTGATCCTTCTCCAACTTTTGCCCCCAAAGCCCCATTTCCTCATAGGTTGGCTAAGACAAAGAAAAATGCACAGTTTAATGACATCCTAGAAGTGTTCAAGCAAGTCCATATCAATATTCCCTTCTTAGATGCCATCAAACAAGTGCCCTCTTATGCCAAATTTTTGAAAGACCTTTGCACCATAAAAAGTAGAACCAACGTTCCAAAGCAAACCTTTCTCACCGAGCAAGTTAGTTCAATTATCGAGCATCGAATTCCGGTTAAATACAAGGATCCCGGTTGTCCTACTATTGCATGCACGATAGGAAGTCATCATATAGGAAGAGCATTGCTAGATTTAGTAGCAAGCGTGAACCTTTTACCATACTCCGTTTATTTGCAACTTGGCTTAGAAGAGATGAAACCAACCTTGGTGACTCTTTCTTTAGCGGATAGGTCAATTAAAATTACTAGGGGAATGGTGGAAGATGTCTTGGTCAAAGTGAATGAGTTTTATTTTCCCGTGGATTTCATTGTACTTGACACCCAACCCTTGACCAATACTTGTGATCAAATTCCGGTAATTTTAGGACGTCCATTCCTTGCCACCGCAAATGCTCAAATTAATTGTAGGAATGATGTCATGAATTTGTCGTTTGGGAACTTAACTATGGATCTTAACATTTTTAACATAAGTCACCAACCACAAGAGGGTGAGGATAACATTTGTGAGATTAATTTAATCGAACAAATAGTGGTAAACTCTTTCTATAGGGATAGTGTTAAGGACCCACTAGAAGCATGCTTAGCCCACTTTAGTTGTAACTTTGATTTTAATGAAGTCATAGAAGAAGTCAATGCATTGTTGGACTCTACACCTATCATGAACACCACCAATTGGAAACCAAGGGTAGAACCTCTTTCTCTTTCCAAAAATCCTCCACTTCCTTCCACTATTGAGTCACCCAAGCTAGATCTCAAACCATTACCTGATAATCTCAAGTATGTGTTTTTAGGATCTTCCAATACCTTGCCCGTGATCATAGCCTCCGATTTAAATGATGAGCAAGAATGCAAGCTTGTGGAAATTTTGAGGGAACATAAGGAAGCCATAGGTTGGTCCATAGCTGACATTAAAGGCATTTCTCCATCTATTGTCATGCATAGGATCCACTTAGAGGATAACACTAAGACTTCCCGTGAGACCCAAAGACGTTTAAATCCTGCCATGAAGGAAGTAGTGAGGAGTGAGGTTTTGAAATTGTTAGATGTTGGTGTCATTTACTCTATTTCCGATAGTCATTGGGTGAGCCCTGTCCAAGTTGTTCCAAAGAAATCTGGCGTCACCGTTGTAAAAAATGATGATAATGAATTAATTCTCACACGAGTGCAAACCGGTTGGCGTGTGTGCATAGATTATAGGAAATTGAATGCCGTCACTAGGAAAGATCACTTCCCTCTTCCTTTCATTGACCAAATGCTTGAGAGGTTAGCCTGTCATGCCTATTATTGTTTTCTTGATGGCTATTCTGGGTACAACCAAATCCCCATTGCACCCGAGGACCAACAAAAGACCACATTCACTTGCCCATTTGGTACTTTCGCTTACCGTCGCATGCCCTTTGGGTTATGTAATGCACTCGCTACCTTTCAAAGTTGCATGATTTCTATTTTCTCCGACATGGTAGAGCGGTTTCTTGAAGTTTTTATGGATGATTTTTCCGTCTTTGGATCTTCTTTTG
This sequence comes from Dryas drummondii, assembly GCA_003254865.1. NCBI lineage: Eukaryota > Viridiplantae > Streptophyta > Magnoliopsida > Rosales > Rosaceae > Dryas > Dryas drummondii. Next base: position 750,847 of record QANW01004282.1, on the reverse strand, counting down.
ATGAATGTTTGCACCATCTTTCATTGGTTTTAATTCGTTGTAAGGAGAAAAATCTTGTTTTAAATTGGGAAAAATGTCACTTCATGGTCAAAAAGGGTATTGTTTTGGGACATATTATTTCTTCTAAAGGAATTGAGGTTGATAAGGCTAAAGTTGATCTAATTTCTAATCTTCCACCTCCACGTACTGTTAAGGAAATTAGATCTTTCTTAGGACACGCCGGTTTTTATCGAAGATTCATCAAAGATTTTAGCAAAATTTCATGTCCCTTGTGCAATTTACTTGCCAAAGATTCATCTTTTGTCTTTGATGATGATTGTATCTGTGCCTTTGATAAACTTAAGTCTTTGTTGACCTCCGCTCCCATCATTCGACTCCCCGTGTGGAGTGAACCCTTTGAGATTATGTGTGATGCATCCGATTACGTCATAGGTGCCGTTTTGGGACAACGAGTTGGTAGGTTGCCCCATGTCATTTGCTATGCAAGCAAGACCCTCATTGATGCCCAACTTAACTATTCCACCACTGAAAAAGAACTTTTGGCAGTTGTCTTTGCATTAGATAAGTTTAGGTCTTACCTTTTAGGCACAAAGGTTATTGTTTATTCTGATCATGCGGCTTTAAAATACCTTTTGTCTAAAAAAGATGCTAAACCCCGCCTAATCCGTTAGATCCTCTTGCTCCAAGAATTTGACATTGAAATCCGTGACAAAAAGGGGTCCGAAAATGTGGTTGCCGATCATCTTTCTAGATTGATAGTTGAGATATGTGAGGAGTCCATTCCCATCACTGAGACATTTCCTGATGAGCAACTGATGCTTGTTTCCCAAACACCATGGTATGCAGATATTGTGAATTTCTTTGTCACTAATGAGATGCATTCTCATTGGACCAAGCAAGATAGATCTAAGTTTCTAGCTAGGGTCAAACATTATTTTTGGGATGATCCTTACTTGTACAAATATTGTCATGATCAAATCATTACTTGTACAAATATTGTCATGATTAAATCATTAGGAGATGTGTCCCGAATAGTGAGCAATCCAATATCATTTCTTTTTGTCATGATCATGCTTGTGGAGGCCACTTTAGTGCTAAGAAAACCGCCGCCAAGATCCTTCAATGTGGTTTCTATTGGCCTTCCCTTTTTCTTGATGCCCATGTGTATTGCCAATCTTGTGAGAGATGCCAAAAATTAGGGAGTCTCACTAGGAGAAACATGATGCCTTTGACCCCAATTCTTGTTGTCGAAATCTTTGATGTTTGAGGCATTGATTTTATGGGACATTTTCCTAATTCTTTTGGCAATTTATACATACTTGTGGGTGTTGATTATGTGTCCAAGTGGGTAGAGGCAATTGCATGTAAAACCAATGACCATAGGGTAGTGCTTCGTTTCTTGAAGGAAAACATTTTCACTCGATTTGGGACCCCACGCGCTATCATTAGTGATGGTGGGAAACATTTTTGTAATAAGTCATTTGAACATTTAATGAAAAATTATGGCGTCATCCATCGAGTTGCCACCCCTTACCATCCCCAAACAAGTGGTCAAGTTGAGATTTCTAATAGGGAGATTAAGCATATGTTGGAGAAAACAGTTAACCCATCCCGAAAAGATTGGTCTTTGCGACTCATTGATGCATTATGGGCTTACCGAACTGCTTTTAAAACCCCTATTGGAATGTCTCCTTATCGCTTAGTTTTTGGGAAATCATGTCATCTCCCTGTTGAATTGGAACATAGAGCATTTTGGGTCATAAAACAATTTAATTTTGCTCTAGACAAAGTAGGAACTCATAGGAAGGTCCAGTTAAATGAGCTTGAGGAACTAAGGAATGATGCATATGATTGTGCTAAAACTTACAAGGACCATATGAAGGTGTTCCATGATAAACACATTTTGAGGAAAACTTTTTCACCTAATCAAAAAGTCCTTTTATATAATTCTCGTTTGCATCTTTTTCCTGGTAAATTGAAGTCTCGTTGAACTGGTCCTTTCCTTGTTCGCACTATTTTTCCTCATGGGGCAATTGAAATTGAAAATCCTAAAAATGGTGATGTTTTTAAAGTCAATGGTCAAAGATTGAAACCATTTCTTGAGTTCCAAAATGATGAGGTTGAGGAAGTCTTACTTTGTGATCCCATTTATCATGATTGATTTTCTTGGTTTAGTTCCTTAATTTATGATTTCTTTTCTTTTATTTTATTTTCTTTTGCTTTTCTTTCTTTTTATGTATATATTCTCCTCATATTTTTGGGAATTATCATTCATTATTTGTTGAGCGTCATTGTTGGTAATTTCAAAGAAATGAGAGTATCATTTTTCAGGTAATTTCTTTTCACCATCTTCTCTCTTATTTTCTTGTTATTGTCATGTTTTTCCTTTCTAATCATTGAGAACAATGTTTAATTTAGGTTTGGGGGTGAAATTTTGAAATTTTACTTGAATTTTCTAATACTTTTCTAATTTAAAAAAAAAAAAAGTTTTAGTTTTGTTTTTTTGTTGATTGCTTTACCATGATGAGATTAAATTTCTTGCATTCAATGCTTAGCTTTTGGAAATACATGATTCTCTACTCTAATATTTTTACATGCAAAATAAGAATATCTCTCATTAGATTTCCTATTATTTTGATGATAGAATCTTTTTTTTTTTTAATTCTTGAACTTGGAATATTTTTGCACTTAAGCCAATAATTGCATTTTGAAATTGAAGAGTGAAATTTGAATTGAATTACCTAAGGAAAAATAGTGGAGACTTGACCCTAGTGAGCTTAGAGCCATTCTATTTTTGTGAGTGTTATACATTTATCTCTAAATTTTTCTTGGGTCTACATTTTGTCATTGATGATCTCATTATTCTTTCTTATTTGGTCAATTACTTGAAAAATACATTGAATTTTGAATCATTGCACTTTAAGCTCTTTTAGTTCAATTGAAGCATCATAACCATACTTGATTTAGGAAATGATTTTAGGCCATTTTTGTTTTAGTTTGAGCCTTTCTTGTCATTAAATAAACTTTACCACTAGTATCCCTTTTGAGCCTTAGTTTTAGTCTTTTTCGTTTTTTTTTAAACACTATCACCCTCTTTTCTGAGAATTGTTAGAAAAAGTTAAAAAAAAAAAAAAATAGGCATTATGTTATTAGTATCTCTCTTTGTGAAAATGTTCAAAAAAAAAAAGTAAATGAGAGAAAAAGAAATGCCTTAGTATCATTTTTATTTTCAAAATAAACTTTCTCAGAAATGTCTTACATTTTCCACCTTAACCTTAAATTACAAGCCAATAAAAGTCATATTTGATTTTAGGAAGAGTTTGGTTAAAATGTGGAGAGAGAATGAGTAGGAATTAAAGTGCTTGATTCAATATTTTCATGTATTTGATTTCCTTTCATGAGATCTTTTATTTTCTCTTTAATTTCGTTCTTCATGATTTTTATATGTGAGTTATCTTTGAAAATTGTTCACATTTACTCATTCTCACATATAACTTGAGAGAAAATAATTAAACAATCTTCATGTGCTTCATTTAAGAGTAATTTATTTTGTGAGAATTAGAGTCAAAGCATATTTTCCAAATGTGATTTAATTTTATTTTACTTAGAGGTTAAAATTTGCATTCTTGATTGGCTTTGTGCACTTATATTTTGATTTTAGAATCTTTAAAGATGATTTTACCACCTTGAATAATATTTAATCTCTTGTTCATATTCTTGAGTGCATGTTTAAGTGTTAAGAAAGTTAAAATTTTGTTTCCAAAGTTTATGCATTTGAGTAATAGAATTTCTCTGAGAAAATTTGAAGTAATCAATTCTTTTTTATTTTAGTTTTGCTCGAGAACTAGCAAAATGTAGGTTTGGGGGTATTTGTTGAGCTCATTTTAATATATAATTTTTACCCTTAAATTTTACATTTTTATCTATGTCTTTTAGCAATTTTTAGTGTTTTAATTATTATTTTTATTATTTAATTAATTAGCGAGTTTTATTAGTTTTTGTCTTAATTTTTAGATTTTAATAAGTTTTATTTAACTGTCTTTTAGATTTTATTTTTGTTAATTAGTTTATTTTAATTTTGTAGGCTTAATTAAAGGAAAAGAAAAAAAATAAAAGCTCATCAGCATGGCCCAGCCCGCACCAAGCCAGGCCCAAATTGAAAGAATGAAGACTGAAGCCTAATTGTTCAGAGGCCCAGCCCAGGAAGCTGAACAGTCACTCGCCACTTCCGCTTCCAGCCAATTGCCTTGATTAATCAACCCATCATCCAATGCAACGACGACACGTGGCCAGCCCATTTCCTTCTGCCTAGTACACAACCTCCTTCATTTTGATTAATCAAACCCATGTGAGTCGAGCCACTTCCAAGCTGCCAAACATTGAGCCGCTTCTTCTCTTCTCTCTCCCTCACGCATTTCAATGCAGTCGGTGCCTCTCAGGCAGCTCCAAGCTGCTGCACCTTCTTCCGTGCAAATGTTGTTGCTGTATTTGATTAATCAACTCCTCCTCCAACCAGCAGGCGACACGTGGCCCTCTTCCAGCAGCTTCCCGAATGCTCCAGCGCCTATTTGTGTTCATTCTTATCTCAAATAGCTGTCACCCGCTATCCCCCTTCTGATATTTTCTACCCTACTATTTGCCTTTAAATAGGAACATTTAGCCCCCTCTTCATATCTTTTAGTCTAGAATTTTAATTTCTGTCTTTTCTAGTATTTCTCCTAGGATTTCTCTCTCAATCCATTTAGCTATGATATTTGAGAGATAATAGGAATATAACTCTCTTACAATTTTAATTAATGAAAGTTTAATATTATGTCTCTCTTCTCTCTTCTCTTAATCCTCTATTTACTTTATGCCATTTATTTTATGTAGTTCTTTATTTCATGTTTAACTTTATATTATGTCTTTTTTCTCTCTTCTCTAATCCTCTATTTATTTATGTCTTTTATTTTATATAGTTATTTATTTTATTGTTAGTAGTTATATTTATTTTTATTGTTCTTTATATTACATGCTCATTTATTCTTTCTTTATTTTTATTTAAGATATAAGATCATGGGTAGTCACTAAACCTCCTTAACAAGGTAAGGGGGAAGCACCACCATGAACATTATTAAATGAGATTTTTATGTTAATTTTCCCCTTGTTTAAGATCTTACAAGCTCTAGATTTTGATATTAAAATGAGATAGAGATCCTCTTTCACCCATAATGTCATATATTATGGGTTGTTAGATTCTCTTTCCACATTTTAGCTTTATGGTTAATTGTTCTAAACACAAACTTTTTGAACTCTATTTGTTCTTTAGTTTTGATTCACTTGAGTTGCTTGAAATTTGTATTTTCTAAGCAAAATCAAGATCTACCATATAAATATTCAACTTTTGTGCTTAATTCATATTTATCTTTGCAAGAGGGCATCAAGTGACTCTTGGGTGCCCTTCGTTAAGGGGAAATTACTAAAAATTTCATTTAATATGTTCATAAGTGGTGTGGAACCCTAACCTTGGTTCTTATACCATTGATTAGTTTCTATAACCAAAAAGTTGTTATTTTCCTTTTTAGATTTAATATTTCAATTCTTGCACTTTTATTTACCTTATTCTCTTTTCATCTACTTTATTTGCTTTTTAATTTAGTTGCATTTTATTTTAAAATTGTCTCACAAACCAACAAAATTTCCAAATTAGATTAGCTTTAAATTAACTTAAGTTTAAGCTTAGTGTATCATCACTTCTTGAGGTTCGATCTCGTTAATATACTACTCGATTCGTATATTTGCGAGTAAATAAAATTATACAACAGTGCCCTATCAAGAGGATTCATCTTCGACTATATCCAATCCATACAATAATGATGTTATTATACAACAAGTCGAGATACATAACGTTCCTCCAATTGAGATTGATGCCTTATCAATTGATCTTGGGACACTTTCCTAAATTGATGTTAATGATTTCATCGATGATGAAGATGATGAAGATGAAGATGATGATGATGATGCTGATGGTATCGCTGATGATGATGATGAAGATGATGATGTTGATAGTATAAATGTTATGTAATTCTTCAAAGTTGCAATGAACTACTGTAACCTTGGAGGTTAGTTTATGAAGAAGTTTTATTTTTACATGTTTTTCGCTATTTATTATCTCTGATCGAACCCGGTCCAATTAATTAAAAATGCTCAACCTATCTTGGAGATTAATGCTTGATTAGTGACATTAATTTCTTGAGACATTCAAGATAGATGCATCTGTTGCATATTCGGGGTTTAAGGTGTGACAACATTAAACCTACTATATAATTTGGTTTTTTCAATTTTTTTTATTAATGTAGTAGATAATATGTTAAATAAACATACACTAAAGTTTCATTCAAAATTTTCGTCGTTTCTGTCTAATTTTTGTTGAAATTTAAAATTCATCGAAATTTATAGGAAATTCGAAATTTTACTCCTTGAGTAAGAGTGATATCGGTGTGTATAGGTTTTTTTTACAAATCACCTATCTGGACTATACCCCAATTTACAAGTTACCTTATAAATTAAAAACTGAATCAATCTACCACCTGAATTAAAAAAAAATTCAATGTCACGCCTCCGTCCAATTCCGTCAATATATCCGTTAAGATTAAGGGTATATTAGTCTTTTTAAATTAGTTTTTTATTATGAAATATATAAATAATAAATAATTAAATAAAAGAACAATAAAAAATAATCTCAGCCACTCCCCACCCACCACTGACCAGCTACCCTCCACATCGGCCGAGCATCCACCACCCACCCTCAGTTCCCCGCCCCTCTCCTCCCCAACCCAGCCCATCTCCCCTGGACCCCCGCTAGCCCCTCCCTGCTCCCGCAAGGAAAAGGATATGCTTGTTTGCAGGGTATGTTTTAGCCCATGCATTCATCACAAATGGGTCATTCACTGCAAACATGAATCAAATCCTTAAGTTTCCTATCAGATTATAGACTAGGATTCAACAACATTTCATATAGATCAATCAGAGAGAGAATTAAAAAGAGGAGAGAGGGGAAAATAAAGAGAGAAAGGGATGAGAGGAGA